>DWEI01002514.1:0-14223 GCA_018245875.1 Mysoria ambigua | reverse complement strand
TAATTCTATGAATGTTTTCAGTCGATAGCTTACGACATGTTTATCGTCATTGGGCAATAAAAACGCGCCTAATGACTCGGGAAACTCCGCGGATCCAGCTCGGATTGTCTCACTATTTCATATATGGGTCAATAAAATTTTATGTACAGTTAAACTTTGTTAAGCGGTTCGTTCTCGACGAAATTAGCTACGCTACCTCTATTCGTTTAGGGTTATTTTTTAACGGGTACACGGTAAAGTTACATGGAAATGAAATAATTTTACTATTACCCGTTTTTGCAATGCGGAGAGCTGGATTTGAGTGGAGCGTAGGGTGTTAGTATGTAAGCGGTGTATATTAAATCATAGTTATTTTCAGTTTTAAACAAATTGCGGAACATTTCAATAAATACAAACTTTTGTAATTCATGAATAGCGAAGGCCATGAAATTAGATTCCCACGGTTTTCTATACAATCTTGTCACAAACCGTGAGAAACTTCATAGCGAGTATCGCAAGGGATTTTTCTAGAACAAACACTGGCACGATGCAAATACCGGTGCTTTACAAAAACCATCTTCAAACATATCAGCGTCGCAAGAATATTATCCGAGGGTGGAAACAAGTAAACAGATTATAAAAAAGACGTTTGGTCCCCGCGAACCCTCCGGGCGATATACTTGTATTCATGGGATACGAATATTGTTAATCATGTCTCCGTCCCGAGGAGAAATATGGACCATTTTGCATTTATTATACTCATTATCGGTTGCTTTATATTGCCCTGGTGGGTTATTTATATCCGATATTAAGTAACGTATAATGTACGTGAATAATATGAACTGTATAGGCTGTATATTTACAGTGTAGGCTGAATGAAATTCACGACGTAGTAAGCGGAGGACACGACGGACGTAACGGAGCTCTTTCGGCGCGGCCCGTGTCCACGAGTGGACCGGTGCGTTTCACCTGACAGTAAGGGACTAGCAATGATTTATTAAGGAATGTGATTCGTATAGTAAGGCAACTTTTCTTGGGATTTTTCAATAGAGACAATTTTCATATTGTCGATCGCAGTAGATCGTGTGAATATAATAAAATATAATTATTATTGACATTAGCGAGCGAATTAAACTAAATATATAAATACTTATAACAATAGCGATATATTAATTTAACAACGTTATAATTGGAGTATGAAGACTACTTCGTTGGTCATTTTGGTTGCAAATGCGAATGACGATTGAGAAGTTCTACGTCTAAATCTATATCGGGCACTGCTAGAATTTTCTAACGTAGGTTCAGGCGAAAACGTAATTGGTGAAACGTGGGAGTTTAGGTACCATACCCCTCTGCCTACTTCGAGGATTACAGGCGTCAGTCACATTTTTATTATTGCAGTAGTAGATAAATTTGGCAGTAAGAAAATCTTAAATCTTGTACAAACAAAAAAAAGATAAAATCGGATTCTTTTACTCTTTATTTCGTCTCCGTTCCCGAGGGTGCAATGCGTCGAGTTCCGATGTCTCCGCCGCTCGTGCGTGTCGCTACTCAATAATTGCTTCCGTCACCCGGAATTACGATATAAATACGGTGATATTTTTTACGTGTTTCGTTTTTTTTTGGAAAAGCTCCTTGCACAACTAGTGTCGAGTGGGGGCGACGAAGATGGTCATTATTCGAGCGATGATCTGGTAGGCAATTAAATGATTAATATATGCATGTGTTAGTGAACAATTTGTTTATTGTTCAAATTAATGTCCATAAATTTATTTCAATATTCCTACATAGGTACACACGACTAAATTATACAGATACTTTCAGTACGACCGATACTGTCTTAGACGAAGTTTCAATCGGTAAGCGAGAATCTACGTTCATTCTCGACTAGCTCCGAATATAGCGGCTATCGATGCAGTTACAATAGGTGCATTCAGCCGGCACTCAATATCGACTCATATTTTATACAGACACAATCGACTGTACTATAATTGAATTGAATAAACGAAGTTCGAAATTCAAATAGGTATACGAGCAAAGACAACTCTACTGAATTTTCATTGTATTGTTCTGTTTCTTAAACAAAATTTTGTATTATTGGATACGTTACATGGATTGCACAATGACTTGTCCTGATGAGGTATTTCCATTAAGGCAATTACTTTTAAACACACATGCGTCGCGCACCGCGCTTTAATCAGACAAAGTATCGCGAAGTTTGTAGCAAATAAGCCGAGTGCACACGTCCCATTCAACAAGTCAGCCAGAGCCACAATGTTGGGAGGCGCGATCAATCATAATCACGGCTCTTTTACCTCGACTAATGGCCCACGAAATGGCGGAATGCGTTTAAAATCTGCGAGTACTCGGGGAACTGTGTATTAGGAGGTAACCGTTCGGAAATTGTGCACAAAGGCGCCACCGCCTGATCCATCATGTGTCGCTGTGGTCGCGCGGAATTGTGCGCTTTTTGAACGTAACCGCGTCAGAATAGACAATTGGAAGGGAAGGCGAACCAGCGAATGTTTTGAATTTCGAAATGGAAATAGTTTTGGTTTTGAAATTGGAACGAATGGTTTGATCCCCTTTGCGTGTTTTTGCGATATTGTATTACATTGTCAATTTATTACCTTGTAGTATAGTAAAAAAACGTAACTTCACGCCTGTAATCCCCGAAGGGGTATCCAGAGATCCCACGATTCACCGGTTACGTTTACGTCCCACTATGTAGTAGGTGGTGAGCCTATTGCCATGCATCGGGCACATATCCAGAGTCCAAACCGCCACTAGAAAATCAAAATTAGAAAATTTTGTAGTTTTCCACCCGGGAATCGAACCCGGGACTTCGCGATCGGCATTCGCACCTGCAACCAACACGACCAACGAGGCAGTCAACCAGAGCAAATTAGAGCAAAGTAATTCGTAATTTACGTATTTTAATTATTACGTAATATAAAAAAGTATTCTACACATAAACTTAAATTAATAATTAAATCAGTAAGTCAAATGTAAGTAATAAATTTATTATAACACCTGTGATATTAAAAATAAAAATGAGCATACAATAAGAAACAAATGAGCATAATATCAGTAGTAACTAATGAAAATTAATTTTATACGCCACGTCCATAGGCAACATATGTGGGGTAGGTAGATCGGTATACGCCGAAGAATTTTTAATTTCATCAGCTCCTTCGTCCTCCGCCGCAAATCGGTCGCGCCAGGAGCTCCCGTCAATCCATTGTGGCTTTGTTATTTTAATTTTTTCTCTCTCCGCGGAATGTCTTTGAGACTGTTCAAATGACGCGTGTAATATCCAGGTCTGTATTCGCCGTTTGATGTAAGAGATTAGGGTGTTTGCGGATGAGCACTTTGTATTTTTCACTCGTAAAGGGAACAATAAAGCGAACGCTTTCTGAACTCCTTTGTGGCATACGTGCAGTGTGTACTGCTTTCAGACTTAACTGTCGCGTGCGGCGCGACGTGTGCGACGGTCGGTCGTGTATGGCGCTCTAACAGAGAGAGGTATGAAATGGACATGAAAAGAATACAAAACAAACGAGCGTGCCTTTTTTTTAAATACACTTTAAAACGTTTTTAATTTTTAATGTAAATGTACAAGTAGGTAATCAAAATGTTAATATGCAATTCAAATTTTAATACATATGTATTAATTATTTTCACTGCAAAATCAAATATAGTAAAATATAGTTTTTCTTTTCTTTTTGTATATTGGCTGGAAAGTTATTTTAATTAAATTTTAATTAAATTTTAATTAAATTAGGAACAATAGCCCGAGGATGAGTTTGGCTATTTCGTATATCTTTATTTCTATTAATTATCAGGTATATCTAAATTAATTATATAATTTATTGTGATTGATAATTGAAATTTGTGCTATTCAAGTTTGAAGTTTTGAAGTTTTACGTGTAAAATAAAGTCAAGAAAACGTAAAAAAAATAGTATCACTCCTACATTAATACGTTTATGATGACACTCAATACAATACCTACCTCTGCCTACCCGCCAAGAGATTTTTGGGGGCCTGCATTGAAGGCAAACAATCCAAGTTGGTTTACAAAATCTTTAGGAAATACTTGTACTGATATATAAAAAACACAGTTTACATAAGTTTAGCACTGATAATTTCAGAATGTATCTAAATTACTAAGTGTAATAGTGTCAAATATCGTACTTTAATACGTTACAAGTGTTTTTTTATTTATTTATTAGATTGTAACTTTCAGCCGTGTTAGGAATTTCCGGTGTAAAATATATCAGTGTCTTGCGCAGAGCGTGGCGAGGCGCGCGGGCTGTCTCCCGCAATACAATGGACGGACACTGAGCAGAAAATTCCGCTCAGCAAAGTTTTGATTGTCCGAGCCAGATGGCATTCTTGCCCAACACATTCGGCGGAACACAGGGAATACCGCATTTTATTGTGTTCATATCGCTCAAGTTCACTTGAGTAAAGTCATCGCCAAGTGCCATTTGGCGGACGACGTGACTGGCGCGTCGCTCACAGACCGCGCCGTGATGACGTACGTTATATACATTTCTATGTATTCTTGCTATGTACTTATACATATGCACGCACTCATGGAATATTGGAATCATGTTCATAATATAATCGTAAATATGGCCTGTGTTAACGCAAAGATAACGTTCCCACTCAATTGGATTTGAACAGAATTCCAAATTCAAATCGGCACGGAATTCAGATTTAAATATTAAATCCGTATTTAAATAAAATAATCAGTTCATTTTATATTACCATGAAGAACCTCTATTATTGATGTGTAGTTACGAATCACAGTACCAAAAAATCAGCATATACTCCTAACATTAAAACTAAAATACAGGTAGGGCAAACTACCATAGAGTAACCAAAATTTTGTGCACGCTATAATTTACTTTTATTTATAATTTACTCTTTATTTATTTGAATTAGTAATCTATCACCGTAATGTCAATGTATCTTAAAGTCTATTTGATTATTTTAAATTAACCCACATGCAGCTTTTATTATTACCACTTTACCTGAACTCTAATAAATAATTCACATATAAATCATATCTAAAACAAACAAAACACTTACGACGTAGCTTTCAGCGCGGGCAATGCAACTTCCGACCCTTGGTTATTTTTATCCCCTCCTAATTGTAATTTCATTGGTAAACACAGTTTACAGTTTGACCGGTCCATTAGTGCGAAACAAGGTGGCGTCCGGCGGGCCTTTCAGGGGTATTTATAACCTTTACTATAGTTGCGGCAATAATTTCATTAGCGGGGCACAACTACGGGCCGGACAAGACAAATGGTGGCCATTAGAGGCCTAACGACGGCCCTCGTCAGCCCCCAAACTTTTAACGACGAGAATCAAAGTAAATACGCAGTATTATCTTGCCGATTTGGCAGAATCATAACTATAGGTGAGCAAGGGTTGCTAATAGGATGCCAGTCAGCAGATGGACGTGCTGATTAATGCAGGTGCGCTACTGACCAGTGCTTTTTAAGCCAATTAGATCTGGCGAAAGGGATTCAAAGGTGAGCTCATTGTTACTTTATTAAGTCTCTCTGTAATATGTGCTAAATGGCTTAACTTCCAGTACAAATTATTTATCAACTTCGAATCACATTTTGGACATATTCGTAGTGGCAATTCGTTGCTAGCTTTTATTAGTTACGACTCGACATTTTTGGAAAAAGAAAAGTCAGGGTTTTTGAAGGTCAACTGGTCTATATGTGTTTATATTGTTTTAAATATATACATTTTTTTTTAAATATTTATTATGTTTTAAATATATATATTGTTTTAAATATATTAAAAAGACTAATTGAAAATGTTTCTGATAACCGTTATTTACAATATGTCCGCCCACATCCAATGCGCCCAAGACGTTATATACCAGCGTAGTGCTGCCGTAAACTCGTCATAACTCCTTATAATGCTCCCTCTACGCCCTTCCCGCGGGAACCGAAATCAGTCGCGCATTCGAGACGGTCTCCGGACACTCGTACGTTACGTCCAGTCGGTCATTAAGGGCTATTCGTGGTGCCAAGTTCTTCTGTAGACACTAATGTACCCGCGGCATGTAGGCGAGACTGCGCCAGTGTGTTTGCAAATAGTATTACTATGAAACCAACATCGAGAATAGTATGCAATTGGAACGAAATACGAAGAAAACAAATTTAAACATGTTGATAAGTAGAAAAATTCAAACCGAGTATGTTATTGCATAGATATTATAAGCGTTCTCTTGTTTAGTTTCACGTCTCTAATACAAGGGTTGTTATTCTAGAAAATACCACGTTCTGTGAAGTCCATCTAAAATATTAGACTACTATTAAACAGCGTTGTAATCAATTTGCAGCAATTTTCATTAAGCGCCATTCACGACGAGGCAACAACGTCTGGCCAGCCGCAATGTGCCCGCGGTATGCGGGCCAGGAACAATACGAGCGTGTTTACGTTAATCCGAATACGAGTTCTTTGAATGAACATGGACTAATTTCCTTACAAAATTTTTATATTATTATCTAATTATTTATTATCTTATATAAACCGCGCCATTCAAAATATGTTATTTTACAGACATGCGTTTGTATGTACATATATAGAGGTTTTCGATATTTTTATTTCGCTTTGTAAGTAATATATAGATAGAAAGAATTAAAGAAAATTTCAGTATTAATTACTATTACTGAAAGAATAAAGAAGATTTTCGATTTTTGTGTAGATACGGGAATGCGAGAAATATACTTATTGATTCTTAATAAATTCGTATGAATGTAATTACGTAATTAAGTGTAATAGTAATATAATAATATAAATGGGTTCTTGTCTGTTTATTTACCCCGTCAGTAGTCTCCTTCGATTTATCAGGTTGAGGATAAACGAATATACGCAGTAACACTAATAACTTACTAAATGTACTGCCGTTTGGGGGAAATATTGCATGCGGAGAATTGGATTAATAAAATAAAGCTTAGCGAAGTGAAGGAACATGCGTAATCCGGCAGCGGGGGCTGTTGTGACGATGGTTAACATGTTGCATTAACAATTCCTAGGGCCAGCTTATTCATCGACGTTTACTTTCAAGTAATAAAACAAGCTAATACTCCCAAATATGATATAATTAATGAATATGTAATAATTACAGATATATTGAAGATCTACTTTAATAAAATATATCAGAAATAAATATGTAATTTCCCGCCAGTAATCCCCGAAGTTGGACGCAGAGCAGTGTAGTACAGTCCTACGCTCCGCTAGTTGCGTTTACATGTCACCATTAAATAGTATACTCCCATGCCTACATTTTCGAGGATTACAGGCGTGATGATGTTTCATTACGCTATTAAAAATAGATTAGAATAGGTAGTGAGCTTATTGCCATGCATCGAGCAAATATCCAGACTTAGAACCACTATTAGAAAATCTAAATTAGAAAATTTTCTAGTGTTCAAACGGGGAATCGGGCCCGAGACCTCCCGATCGACGGTTGCACATGAAACCAACACGACCAACGAGTCAAATACTACCATTGTAAAACATTGTTTGAACATATGCTTTTACACCGCGCACATAATGTTACGGTAGTAATGAACTGTGTTAATTATTGATATTGTACTGAACTTGATATTGAAAGTTTCAATATAACGTTGATTAAACTTCCTCAATACTTACTTTAAAAATGTGCACCGAAATAACATTCACCCACGACAATGTAGATATAAATATTTCTTAAAACGACTATCCATTGCACAACACGCCGAGGCTTATGTCGGATCTTCATAAAATTACACCAAGTGTCCGCTGTTGATGCGAGTTGCGTCAACTCGTTTGTACAGCGCTAATATAGTGGATGAGCGCCGTATACAGCGTGTTTGTTTACTGGTCGAGACTCGTAAGATTTTTGCACTAGTAACGTTTCATGAGTATAATTTCATTGTGTGCCAGCTGTGCGTACGTGTTTATGGGAAAGCTAAACTAATTTCAAATGTGACGAAGATTCTAATTTACATTGATCGAATCAAGGCGTGCTGTGGTCATGGTTCTCTATAATATTAATATATGAAATAATGTTTATTTTTACAACTGTTCTTCATACGATTGAGTGTTCTTATATACTTTACTACAATATTTACAAATCCGTATAATAAGCTCTTAAGCAAGATATATTAATAAAACAAAATTTATTAATTTTGTGTATAAATAGTTTTGAAGTGTCAAGATCATCATAACAGTTAAATAATAAAGTTGAGTCTACCTAAAATATTATACAAAACTGCACGACAATTTGTTTAATTTATTTATATAAAATCTTTTATTATATAACTAAGTACTAAATAAGAATTTGTTATCTGGCAAAATCAGAGAAATTAAATCAGCTTAAGTAATTAAAAATATGTAGCTTTCAAACACTCTGTACATGGCAAGTATTTCATATCACACATATGGCTAAGTATAACGTGACGTATTAAGTTAATGAGCGACGTCACGCGGGGGCGTCGGACGAGTGCCGGAGAATACGAATTTATTGTTTCATTAACACGGGATTGTATGACATGTGCGTTCGTACTGTGATGCTATCTCATATTCTCCTCGGCTGTGCAAACGTACCGTCGATAGAGAAACCGATGGTTTCGAAAGGAAATTCTTTTTTTACTTAACTAAAATATAATATTCAGAATTGGTTCGTGCTTGACAAATATATTTAATGTCGCTTCTGTATTCTAAAATGTTGTTGGTCTAATAATTAAAATTTCTATAGTACCTATAATATGTCCACAAAAGGCTCCCAACAAATTAAAACAGAGCTGGAGAGTATTACAAAAAGCTTGCAGGATTGTCTCATGAACTGTTAATATATAATCACCGTACAAGTTGGGGAGGACGGGGGCTCTAAACACACGGCTACTTTTTATTAATTTACCAAATAAAGTTATAATCTTGTTAGCGTCCCGCTTCCATTGTGACGTTACTTACCTGGACATTGTAATAGGATCAACTTATTAAACATTAAGTACCGAAACATCAAAAGCATTGCGAGTAATGAAAGAATGGCGCTTATGTTAAGAGGCTTTCGTTTTGCACTCGTTTTGTGTTTACATATTTTTTGTTTGAATACTTATCAGTGTGCGTGACAATGTAGATACAAATTAAAAGTATGGGATTATTTATTATTCGTTATTGCGTAGCATTTTCATTATTATCAGGTATCAAAAGGTATTTTTAAAAAAAGAATCAGAGTTTTATAAAAGCTGGGAGAATACTTATTGGTATAATATGTTCCAATAGATATTTGTGGAGTTGGTGAGATAAAGTTATTTATGTTGTCATGTTTATTCAAAGTTTGTAGATCGACCAATGACTTTTAATGCTCGTTAAAAAGTTGACGAAAATGTGCCAATTATTACTATTACAATATTCACAACGATAAATTGTGATCGACGCTCTGAACCCCTACGATATTTTTATCTTTTTTATTAGAATCTATGTGGAACGGTATTAGAATCTATTACGACGTATACTCGAGCTGTAAGTATACTTACTAACAGATGATTGATGTAATTTAATAATATTCCATTTCTGGCCAATTTGGTACAATCGGTACGAGGGCCCTCTAATAGTGTACCGAAAACCAATAAACATGACAACATCGTTTTGCTATAACGATTATGGAGCAAAATATTTGAGATCCATTTACGAAGGATATTAGCCGTTAAAGAGGTACTTGAAAGGCATCGAACCTACCTTCGGACCCTTGGGGAGGCTTTCAAGGAGCCGTAAGGTGTTGTACCCTTAAATGCGATCTAATTACGAAATAGTTTCACTTCTTGATTTATAGATTAAGTTCAGGGAACGGGTCGCACACGCGGCACATTGGTGAGCCGCTGACATATCTAAATCGGTGCGAATGTAATCGATGGCGTTACGTATTAAATGCATTCTACTTCTAATTATTAGAAGCATCTTTAGCATATTACATATGTACCGATTTGATTCTTCTTTTATACATACATTCTTCTTCTTTTATATATAATGAACATTAATTAGCATTGATATTACTTTCCATTAAGCGTATTTGTATTTTGTAACCCTTCCATCATGTGTACGCATGTCAGAGTTAACTTGTCTTAAACCTGCTTTCTCTTATGTATAGATAAATTTACTGACATTAATCAATAGAAAACAAAGTCTGGGGATTACTAAGTTGCAATAATTTGCTGCTAACGAATTTGCAATGCATTATCAATTCAATATACCTAAACACAGCGTTGCACAGTATCGAAAGGTGTTAAAGGAAAGTCGGGACAATCTCCGGAATTATCGGCTTCCGCGGGTCTTCCACAATGAATGTTCTTGGCCGGGCGCGCTTACAGTGTGGGCCGAGTGCTTTGTACCAAATCACTAGGTAGATTTATTACCAAGTGTCCCCTTTACCCCACTCTCCCCCATATAAATCGTGGAATAAGTGTTGCTATATTTACGGGTGACGTATTGCTAATCGCGGGCACCGTCTGTGTTCGCCAGTTTTGAATCTCGTGAATAGTAATTATTAATCCGGGCATCTGATGACGAATTTGAATAATTTATACTCGAATTTATTGCGCTAATGTCGAGGTCTCGTAACCGGGTAAATGACACATGTGCCAGCGTTTGAGTATTGGATGACGAAAGAAGAAATAATTTGACAAATGTAAGAAGTTGTGTAATGAAAATGAAAGCTGGTCCTTTTTTGTGGAACGGTACACAGTTAATTAGTACTACATAATTTAACGTATTATTATTGAAAACTTTTCTGCTTGTTACTTATCTTACTTATTATACAACAGAATAGATCCGGTCCAAGCTTACGATTTTGGTAAAGTAAAACAAAACAAACCAAAACATTACACCTTTAATGTTCGAAGAGGTAGACAGAATAGTACAGTACACAGCCGCGTTTCATCAGTTACGTTTAAGGCACATTGTGGACAAGTTGGCGAATGTATTGCCATACACAAAAATATTTTAAGCACATATTATACAGCCTATATCATATTCACTACCTACACCCATAATGATCAGTCAAAAAGAAAGGAAAATATTTCTTTGACACTAAACATCACATTGTTTGTATTTCTCACAAGGAGCACCACATTCACATCGTTTTAAACCATAGCTCAGTGCATCCACGTCGCTATCACGCACGCGCCAATTGGCGTTAACGCCACACACGTTAACGTAAACTGGACGCGATGCTTCATCAAGGCACGTCGTATAACCAACCGCCCGATGCAGCCGGTCAAACGGACCGCGTGAGCGATCTAATCACTGCCAACGAGCTTCGGCCGGATTCCTCCGGCCGATGACAGGTGTTCCCTGACGAAGTGTTATTAGTAGACTGTGAAGAGCTTACAAAAGTGTGAGTATCACTAATGGATGATAAACGTAAGTATCGCTGAAGTATACCGTCTCCTCAGAAGAGTCTGCCTCAGAAGAGATTAAAAATGACAATAAAATTTAGTGTCTACTACAGGCTGTGTTAATATGATAGTATTATATTATAACTACAGTTATGTATTGTATTTGTAGGCATATCAATATTGATTAAAATTAAAATATGCCCTATGATGCTATTGGCGTGATAGTGACGCCATAGAAGATTATACAATTTAATGTTTTCGATATTGTATGTAAGCTTTCACATACTATTTATGCGAATCTAAATACTTGTTAGTTTTGAATATTATCTTTGATACACTTTGAATATTATATCAAGTTTAGTGTATAATGAATTAAGACTAGCGACTTTGCATTTATGAATTATTTCGAGATACTCAAGAAACAAATACGTTTTATAATATTATGTTAGACAAATTTGAAAGGCAGTAGAGCCACATTTCACCTTGATATTTATTACTTCATATGGTTTTTTTTTTCTTGCTAAAAATTGTTTGTACAGGTTTGTTTCAATTTGAAACATATGGTGAGCAGATATGATTTATATAAGCTGGGGTACTATACATCTGTGACCTACATAGATATTTACGCGTAAATAAATTTAAATATTTCATGAAACTTCATTACAAATAAAACACACTTATCTTGCAATTAAATATACGCGGGTCACAATAATAATACTTTAGCTTGAAATTCATATAAATTACTTCTCCAATAAACATGATGTTAGCAATTAGTAAAAATGATTACTGCTATATCTTTGAAAATGAAATAATTTTGTGCTCATGTATACCACACACGTGCAACTTTTCAGTGCACCTACGCAAGTCACTAATCAGTGAGTTTATGTCTACGTGGGTGACTGCTCGACTCACTCCGCGTGTGTGCCTACTTAATTAATTAAAAGAGTACTCGAGCTGCCTCGAAGGCAACTCGAATCCAGTTTCGCTCGCTCACCTGCCATGTTTGTGCAACTAACGAACGAATTAATCACAATTATCCGAGTGAAAGGAAATTACTATAATGAGTTTTAAAATGAAAATGTTGAGAATATTATGAAATGAATTTCTTTACTTAGACACAATACTTATTTTTCAATCATTATGTTATAAATAACAGATACTATAATACATATGTGTACTTCAAAGTTACGTCTACGTGATCAATGGAACCCTAATATAATTTAATCATTAAAATGAGATGTTTTCGTTGAAAGAATGTTAAGGGTATAAAAATAAACCAATTAAACAGTATTGTTGCTGAAATAAAATTAATGGTACCTGCCTATAAAAATAGTAAAATTAAAATGGAGTATTATAATGACAAAATTAATGTTTATGTAATTTACCCTGCCCAATCAAGTAATGTGCGCAGCCGTTGCTCAACACCCAGATATCCTTTGTCCTAACGTGAAATTAATCATATTCGGGATACAATTTACATAACAACATTTGCACAAGACCCAATTTCGAGCAATTATCGAATTAAAACGGGCTCGTACGATGGAATGTGTCCGTGATAAGAAAATTACATAAAAGATTGTTATTGGGGTGTTTTAATGTGTAGTAGGTGTTAAGTAAATTTGGGTGTAATCGGTCTAAGCCCTTTCGGCTTTTCCGGGGTGGGCGTTCGGAGCGCGGGGTCGAGAAAAATGCGCCGGGATTTATTGGCTTGTTACCGGGATTTAAAAAAGGAATCGTTGTAGACGGGACGTCGGAATGCGGTGCGTCGGCAGCGCGTTTGATGCTCGTGAAAAGGGCACTTGGTCTGATGTTCATTTTTGTAATCGTTCCGATTTTTTGATTAGCATTTTCGTGAATGTTAAATTGTCCGAATTTTTTTCCCCGCGTTCACCGCGACCTGTTAATTTTAACAACAGCTTTTTATTTATTTATTTATATATGACGATTTTGTTTCCTCTTTCTACAAAAATTATGTTAGTTTACAATGCAATGACGTAGTTTACAAATAGATATCAATCATGGAATCAAGGAAATTGTTTCCGCGTCTGATACTGATATGAATTATAAGTGACTAATTTTTTAAATTTTTTAACCACTGAAATTCTATACAAACTGTTTTCACAGTCACTAAATGTCGATAAATGGAGATGGGAATTTAAAGAGAAAAAAACAAATTACTGCATCATTGATACCGATTGTGGCAATGTATGTGCTTTTGTTCCTAATTCGATTGCTCATCACAGATATAAGTGACTCTCAGCGACTCTCGAGACTCACTCGAGATACTTCTTAAATATTCACAGGGCGTAACACTCGTTTGCATCTTTCACTTGCTGTAAATATTCAGAACTTTATCCAATGTAATATTAGTATTTAATATTAAATACTTTTTTAAAGTTTTTTAAAAGAAATTTAAATTTGTGTGCATTTTTTATGTCTACTTACTTTCATTAGTTATTTATTAAAATATTATATGTATGTTTAGTATGTATACATACATATCCTCACGCGAGATCCCTTGCGAGGTAGGCAGGGAGCACGGAGTGCCAAATATCTCTGTTCTTACAGAACCTGCCGCGCAGTATGTAAAGATATATTTCGTATGGATATATTTAGTATCTATGACATTTTAAAGTCAATTTAGCTCAGACATTTAGCTATGACATTTTAAAGTCAATTTAGTCAAGTAAACCGTAACAATATCGTAACGTAAAGGCAGTGATAGCCTAGTGGTTTGAAATTCGACCTCTCACTCCGGGAGGCCGGGTTCAAATCTCTGGCGCGCACCTCTTTAAAAATGTGCGTTTTAAGTTTAAACATCACTTGCTA
>DWEI01002513.1:0-14224 GCA_018245875.1 Mysoria ambigua | reverse complement strand
CTTACCACACCCTTCAAACCGGAACACAGCAGCGCTTAACACTGCTGTTATAAGGCAGAAATAGGTGTGGCGGTGGTAACCATGGCGGTGGTATGCAATACAATACACTATACTTCATTACACACTGAACTCTGCTTACAGAAAAGGGATAAAAAAACACAAAAACAGAAAAAGAAAGTAGAAAGAAGTAGCGATAGCCTGAAAAAAAGTAGCGATATGTTCCAGGCAACCTATATTCATAGTGAAAAAGAACAATTTAAGAAAAAAATCAGTGAGCAAAAGTTCTTAGCCAGGTTCGAAGTAAATCATACTTCTATGAATACACGTTTTGGAATATATGCGGAATGTGATCAAATTGATCTGCAATACAGTGGTCAGGTGGACAGTGCGGCAGACTATGCATCGGACACATATCCAGACTCCGAGCCACTACCAGAAAATTTTAATTAGAAAATTTTGTAGTGATCGACCCAGAAATCCAACCCTGGACCTGCCGATCGGCAGTCGCACTCGCAGTCAACACGATCAACGAGGCAGTATTTTTCTATATATTTCATATATAAATATTAATAATAGAATGTCTCTAATATAAAAATATTGATCCTGGTTGCGAATAGAATTTATGACGCCCAGAGCTCAGCATCTAGGTTAACTAGCGACTCGGCCAATAAGCCTTAATTATACCAGGAGTTACTTTAACGAAGACTAATCTAAGTTGTTTAATTGGCATCAAGTTTCTGATTGTTGGCACTGTAACGACTAACGCACGTAGCCTACTCATTTTACAGGTCAAACGCAAAGTGGTTGTTGTGTTATATTAGTAGAGGTGTTAAATATATTTGACCCATGCCTTTTCAGACTATTAATATCAATCTTGACAATGAACTTGTTCAATTGCCTCATATAAAGGAAGCGTCGAGTTTTATTGGAGCTTATGATAATACCGTATAAATTAATATTCTTGTGTTAAATTTGCACGTGCATTGAAGACAGTTCAATATAAATCCCAACTTTTTTAATTTATTTGCACTTATTCTCGTATTTATAGCTTGTTTAATATACAATATTAAAATCTGTGACTCCATAACTGGATAATTTTTAAACCTATATATATTTACCGGGAAATAAGAGCAATTGGTATTATAAATGTTTGGTGATAACGTTGAATAATGAATTAATTGCATTGTTAAACAGATCATTTAATCTGTAATATAAAGGCGTGCCGCTCAGATACTTACTTGAGGATTATTTGAAATGAATGACTCTCACAAAAAAGAGTTTAATGTAGTTTAAGACCTTGAGTTTATTGCAGTTTAACACCTTTATATGTTTGTACGTGTCGAGCGTCCTAGATATCTGGTACTATAGTTTCTGCCTAGTTTGTATGTGTGATACCATAAAACATTTATTAATCCATCTCCCTCTAAACGTCCTCTCTCTCGTTACAGGTAGTGTTGGTGTTCATTCTGAGTATAGCATCGCTGATCATCTACTTCATTGACGCGTCCAGGTAACATACTTTCCATATTTTAAATTCGTTAAAATTTTTACGCAGCCCAAAATATTAATAACAAAATATGTTACGATACCGCTCAAATCATAAGGAATACGTGAGTGAAAGCCAATTAAATGTGACCCGACCGTTTGCTGATGATAGTTATATGTTGTGAAGCTTGTAGACGGTCAAATATGATCTAACTTGGACGGATGATTGTTCGTGAATCATTACATTGTTACACTTTAATTCGGACACGTGATGATTTTGTTGTGTTTAATTCGCTATTGCAGCTTAACGCGCACTATCTTTCAACAGTATCCATGGATTTTGTTCTATTATATGTATTTATTTGTTATACATGTGTGTTGTTTGTTTGTTTGTTTGCCGCCAATGTGCTTGCTAACGTCGCTCGCTTCGCGCCACGATCCACCATCGCACCACGGACAGTGCGCCGGCCGGCCGGCCAGATCACATTTGACCGTGTACAAACATTGGCTTATGTTTTCTTTGTCAGCTGAAAATTGTATTTTAGACGTTGGCTTTTCCGTGATATGTTGTCTGTATGTATGTATGTATGTTGTGCACAGTTTTAGAATGTGATCATTTTGCGTTACTCGTGTCATACGGTTTCCTGGTTCCAGTGAGGAGGTGGAGCGATGCCAAAAATGGAGTGACAATATCACGCAACAGATCGACCTTGCCTTTAACATATTTTTTATGGTCTACTTTTTTATAAGAGTAAGTATCTTTTACAAATGTTTTTACGGATATTCAGACAATTATGTTATTGACCCATCTTGTCAGTGATGATAAAACATTTTTTATCGTGAGGGTGGCTTATTTATTGGCGATAGACACCCTATACAAGAAGTATACAATTTACCCATAAACTGGCTATGCGGATCTTACAATTTGGTAATGTTTCCACTACTATAAAATAAAATGATAAATCAAAATATGATGTTAAAAAATTTTCAAATTTAATATATTTAAAAAGAACGCAACATCACGTCTGCAATCACCGAAGAGGTGGGCAGAAGAGTTCAGCATACCCCATTCCGCCAGTTAGTTTTACGTCCCAGTATTGAGTACGGGATGATCTAATCGCTTTACAATGGACACAAATCCAGACTCCGAAGTACTACCAGAATTTTTTAACTAGAAATTCTAAGTTAGATACAACCAACCCTACCGATTTAAACCTAGGACCTCACAATCGGCTGTCCCTCTCGTAACCACTCAACAAGACAGTCCAAATGATTATGAACAATATAAATGAGCTAAGTACCTCAATTGTCAAAATATAATCAAAATATTTTTTCCATACCTTTTACATAATAACTCTTTGAAGAACAGAAGATGTAATATTATGATACACAAAACCTGATGTTAGGTTTTACATTGGGCAATGAAACAATATTACTGTTCAATGTATGGTACAGCCATCAGCCAGTTGGCAACTACCGCCTTTCATAACACGTAGCAATCATTAATGAATGTCTTGAATATAAATAATGATGTGCAATTATTTTGTTACAGTTTATAGCAGCTAGCGACAAACTGTGGTTCATGCTCGAGATGTATTCATTTGTAGATTATTTCACGATACCCCCATCCTTTGTATCAATATACCTGGATAGAACGTGGATTGGTAAGACTTGATCTGCTCTAGTGTTGATTATGTTAAAATATATATTTATGTTGAGTTGTTAATCAAGCCATTTTCGAAAGGATATTTTTGAAAAAAGAATGTTTTAGTTACGCTGTATATTTTTTACGCAAATCATACGTAATATAAGTGGGCGAATCTATTAAAGCGTGGCAAAAAGTATATTTATTAAATTATCAGAAAATGTATATGAGTTATAAGTATATTCACTTTGTTTTCATTTATTTAATTACTCACATGATTAGTAAAAAGGCTTACTGAATCAAACAGCCAATATTATTTTCTTACAATCATTACAATGTAATTATTTCCTTTGCGACTGTGAGTCATCCGGAAACGCCCGAAAATTATTTGGTGGACCAAATCTCATTACGTCCGGAGCTCACGCTCCGGCGTTCAGAAAATATGTAATTAGGTGAATGTGCGAACAAAAAATATATAGTACTTCATTTATTAAGGTGCACGCACATGTTAGGGTTTGTGAAGGGGAGTATGTGGATTTTCCTAACGCTTCACCATTTTCATTTTCAGGGCTAAGGTTCCTCCGAGCGCTGCGCTTAATGACCGTGCCCGATATTTTGCAGTACCTCAATATATTAAAGACATCGAGCTCAATTCGGTTGGCGCAATTAGTTTCTATATTTATATCTGTGTGGTTAACGGCAGCCGGGATTATCCACTTGGTGAGTGTTTCGATACACGCGTAGTAACGTTGATTCATAGTTCATTGTCATCTACACGAACAACTGCACAAGACACACTGGTTATATTATCAATAAGTTTATGTTGAACCGATCTACGGTCTACGCTCGTCTTGAAGGGGAATTGACGACGTTACGAAATTATCTAAATATAATTATCGAATATAAATTATCGAAATATATAAATTATCGAAATATAGTTATCGAAAAATGTTTATGATTAAAATGAACACGAAAAACTAGAATGTCTAAACTTGGCTACGCGACACCGTTTAAATAAATATCACCGTTCTAATACCAAAACGTCACGTAGATAAATGTGTAATGTCTGTATTTCAGTTGGAAAATTCTGGGGATCCGCTGGAATTTGACAACGCACAATCGCTATCTTATTGGACGTGTGTATACTTCCTCATAGTCACCATGTCCACTGTAGGGTACGGTGATGTGTTCTGCCATACTGTGCTTGGCAGGACGTTTTTAGTTTTTTTTCTCCTCGTCGGCTTGGTAAGTTTCATTTCACTTGTTTATTTTTTTTTTATATACACAATATCTATCTACTTAATTGATGAACTGTATGAAACGTTTAATAAAATTCAAGTTCACATAGGTATATGGATTAACGAGTATGTAATTTGTAAACTTATTTGCAAGGAGAGGCAAGTTATGTTAACCAGTGTCGACATGTCGATGAGAGTTTGGCAAGACACGGTTCCTTGCCTCCGCAATTGCGACTAGCGAGTCCAACTGCGCTACGCTTGCAATTCCTTGCGTACAGAGCTGCATTGATAACAAAGCAAAAGGAAATTAATATAACAATTTGTAATAAGATAACCATAGCTCACATGGGACTTGGTAGAGGATTGTACTGATCTAACGCACAGCTCGTTGAATGATTGTAAGCCTGATTAGTGCACCAACTAGAGCATGCCAAGTTACTGCGGCGCCGACCGCGCCGGGCGCAGCCCGCCCCGCCGGGCCTACGACGCAGCCGCCGCTCAGTGTATAATCTTCTAACTTCTCGGCCGCTTTCTACGGAGCATCTCTTGTAACTCGAAACGAGCTTCACTACCAGCAATATTTTCGATCGCATGGATGTTTTCTTTTTCTTTTGCTTTGTTATGTGTATACCACGAATGTGCTGCCGGAGTATCTCTAAGCTTAACTATTGGAGATGAGTACATGGGGACAGTGGTCCGAGACGAGCCACGTAGACTGTCGGAGTGGAGGCGTCCTGCCGAGTGCCGTCGCTGGCGCCCCGCCGCGCGCCGGCTTCCCGCGCCGCGTCCCTCCCCTCCCACCTCGCGATCTGCATGCGCACCTGTGCCTGGCTGTGTTCAGTTGCTCACATCACCGGTAGACACACACCTTCCTTTTTTATTTTATTTCGCTCCGCTACCGGCTACACTTTACTGTACGTCACCATAGATATACCGAGACTCGAGGTGGACATTGTCGTGCACCACACGATGGTGTCCGCGCGCAGACTCCATGTACGATCGACACCATGGTCTGTTGCAGGCAATGTTCGCTAGTAGCATTCCCGAAATTATAGAGCTGGTAGGAAGTAGGTCCAAGTACAGTGGCGAGCTGAAGCGTGAACATGGAAAAAGGTATCAGTTTGATGTATAAATTGAAACGAAAGTGAAGGCGAATCATTCCGCGGTACGCGCGAATCTCAAGCAGCTTGTCGCGCCTGCCGTCCTCGGTGTGAATCGCTCGATCTCTCGAAGACGATGTGAAATCATCAGTTATACAAAAGCTTGCTCAGTGCCGTCAGATGTATTGTGTTATCTACTCGCGTACACCCGTCGGCCCCGCGCTCGGGTCGCGGGCGCCGTGTCGCTCCGGCGCCACCAGCCTGCGCTTGCGAGCCGAGCCCAGGTGTCGCCGAGGCGAGCGCCGCCCGACACTCGACCGCGCCGGCCTGCTCGTGTCCGCGCTCTACCAAGCGTCTATACCGAATGCCCATCGTCTTAGTTTAGTATCCGGCAATACCGATTTCTTTTTAAGTTCTGTTCATCGATTAGTTAGCGTATGAATCCAGGCTTTGCATGCACCCGGTCACGAGTCCCGTCACGGCTTGCCGTCACGTAGCTCCCGCTAGCGTAGCTCGGCACGGCACCCAAGTCCCGCACCCGTCCACACCACGCCACAGCCACACGCAGACAGACGACACTCAAGCCACACAGCCTTGTGCGAGCGCGAGGGTTCACGGCCGCGGGCCGGGGGGGCGGGCGCGCGGGGGGGCGGTCACTCACCTCACGGTGTTTGCTGTGTATCGTAGGCTGTGTTCGCCAGCTGGATCCCCGAGATCACGGAGCTGGCGGCGCAGCGGAACAAATACGGCGGCCGGTACAACAAGGACGTCCGCCGCAGGTACCCTGCTCTCACGCCCCCGCTCCACACGGCTTCCTGCCTTCCTACCTCTCACGGTTTCGATCTGACTTGGTTGATTGAATGCGGAGTTTGCTAATGAAATTTATTAATCCTTCACTAGAATCGGTCTCTCGGTGCCGTGGCGCATGCTCGAAGAGTTAGCTCCCGGCGGCCGCGCCCCTCTCCCCGAACACGAGAGACAGGCGCGCGGTCGACCGACGCACTACTACATGCCTTTTTTCGTAAATTACACTCGAGATACCATTGAGCTTTTTAATCCTTCTAACGAGACTAGATCTGGAGAGAGCCGATGTAAAGTTTTGTAATGCTGTCGATGAAGTAGTGTTTGGTTTGTTCGCTTGCACACGATGCCTGTCGCCACGCTGTAGCGCTAGCTCCGGCACCTCGCCACGAGTCCCGAGATCACACACAGCCAGTGCCCGCGCCCGCGCCGCCGCCGCCCCGGCCCGCGCCGGCCGGCCGCCCTGCGCTCCGACCGCCCGCTGTCCGCCGGCCCGCGCTCCGCGCCCCGCGCCCCGCGCCGGCCCGCCCGCCGGAAGCGAGTCGCCCGCGTCGCTCGCGCCGCCGGCGGCTCCCTTCCCCGCCGGCCGAACACTCACTTGACTTGAATGTGAATGTCTTGTTTTGTCTGTCGGCGTTTAGGCGATATTTGCCAGTTGTATCCCAGAGATAATTGACTTAATCGGCACTAGACCCAAGTATGGCGGCACCCTCAAGAATGAGCGGGGACGCAGGTGAGCCGCTGTCTTCACTCCGTTCCGTTGAATGTATCCGTGTTGTGATATCTATATCTTCCTTTTCCTCTCTTAGCACGCTTCTGTGTTCTCACTTTATCTTTGGCAGGACGCGAGTCCCGCAATGTCTTTGTTTTTGAGTCGGTATTGATTGTAAATTATTATCTTTGGATTGGTTTGAGTTCAGTTGAATAGAAACCAGCAGATAGTGGCTAGTGCTATCGCTCGTCATATAGGTTTCATATTATGTTCTGTTAGTATACAAACGTACGTATTTTAAGGAATGTTAATGGTAATCGTAAAGCTTAGTAACGGTGAGATAAATGTTGAGTGGTACCGTAGTGTGTTGTTGGAGTTCTCGTGTCGGGCGTCGACAGCTCCTTCCTGTGGGCCGGAGCGCCGGACGCCGCCACGGGAGGCGCTGTTGATGCGAACCGCGACCTAGTGAGTGCCATCCGCTCGCCCTTCTGTTCCTCCCTGCCTGCACGTCTGTATCTGTACTGTACTCTTGCTCTTAATGTTGACCCTCTTTAATGTTTTGTTATCTGTATTGTAATTTTAAATCGACCCCCTCGGTAAATTTAGTGTAATGTATTTTACGTAAAAACTCATAGAGCGTGGCAAGGCTGTGTGCATTGAGGACATTTTAACGCAAAATTAGCTTAGTTCTCGACATGCCATCCGACATAATATTGACATCATTAGCAACACACAATCATTTATATATCAAAAGTTTTGGATTTATTAATATGAAAATTGTTTGCGGTGTTCTTGCGATCGGTAATTGAAAGGTAGATATTTAATTGCGTTCTACAATACAAATGGATCAGATCCTTTGCCACACCTTAGAGAATAATAGATTGCATGTGCATTTAGTTACTCGCAATGTGAATTGGACTTTTGTTTTTTATTGTCAACTGTATAATTTTCCTCGATGTTTGTGCCGACTTTAACTGATCTTCTTCTTCTGTGTTTTTGATTTAGATTCTAACCCATCAACCTCCATCATTGTGCCGACACTGTTGACTGTCTGTCCACGCCCACACCTTTGTACATCGTGCTGTATCTAACCCTTTTTAAGTTGAACTTATAAAGAATTGAGGCTTGATCATGTATATCGAGAATGTTTTCGATCATCAGGGACATAATAATTTTAATAAATATAAAAACTGAGAGGCAAGCTTTTAATATATCGTCGCGCGATTAGATTTTATATAAACTATTAGTGAATCTAAAGACAGTAACAGATGTACGTGATTGTAAATAGTTTAGTAATGTTTTGTACAATAATATCATTTCATGTTTGACATAGATTTTGGCTGCAGCCTACCGTTACTGCCTGTAGATGCGATTTCCCTTATCCATCGACATTTAATTCAAGTCATCGTTAGTCGACTTTGAACGTGTCGATTCTGTTATTGTATCATAAATTAGACTTTTCGTACAATATTCTTCGCATACCCATTAAGCCAATCACGCGCCCTTACGGCCCAATTACTCGTAATCGTCAAACGTTTTAGTGTGGTAGATAGTTACACAAAACCTGACCGAAACTGAGATGTGATATTGTTCGTAGCTTTGTGACGTACTGTTATAAATTGTCTTTTCATTCATTGCCGTATAAATTGAACCTGTTAAACATTGGTAAGTCACAAAGATACAAACTTGACGATCGTTGTGAATTATGGAGGTTTAGTATAATGTCTTTATTATGTTAATCCAAATTAGTGAAAAGTGTGTAAAGTGTTGATGTTTTTCATAGATTTTTTAGATTTTTGGACAATCAATAAAGACATTATCAGTCCCGTAGTACTTCTTTCACGCTTTTGTCATCGTTCGTTTTGTTTAACCTTGTTGCGACCGGCATCGTTATTATAGTATGTTATTATTTTTTGACTAAAAATCCAATGTTCCATTGTTATGGTCCCAAGTGTTGAACAAAACTTCAAATTGCTACACTTCTTGTGTATTGTCTTATAGTTATAAGATTTCTGCTTCTACAAGTATTGCTTTATAAATACCTATGTATTGTGATGAAAGCTAAAGTTCAATTACAAATTTGTACATCAAGAGCTTCTCAATCGCGAAAGTTTTGTATATAAATTTATCGTCTTCCTTCAAATGAATCAAAAGCTCATATTTTAATCAACTCTAGCTTCGACTGCTTTTTAGATATTTTATTATGCAGTTACTTAATTGTAGTGCAACCCATGTTTTTCAATTAATGGTGTTATAATATATTTCTACGTTTTCAGGCATATTGTTGTATGTGGGCACATAACTTACGAATCTGTGAGTCATTTTTTAAAAGACTTCCTACACGAAGACAGAGAAGATGTGGACGTAGAGGTCGTTTTTTTACACAGGTCAGTAAATATGGAAATAGGAAGAAATGTTTATTCATGATAATATCTTAAATAACATTATACATTGAAATAACAATTGGATGTTAAATTCTGGACAAAACATTATTATTATTATTTATTAGGTTAGGCTAAAGTTGGAGTTTAAAATAATATTAATATTTTGGTTTGTTTGTCAGTCATATTTGTTTATTATAGAAAATGTCCTTTACTCAAGAATTGCTGGATCGATTCTCTTACAAATTTTGCTAGGTCTATGACACAATTATCAGTGACAGTATAATAGCGGAATAATACATGTTTCGCTTGTCTTCATAACTTTTGACACTGAAGAGTTTAGATCACCTTCGCAGGAAATGATGTCAAAAAAATCCACTTATATGAATTAACACAGCAAGCAGGTAAAGCCAGGATTAAAAGTAAACAAACAATAATTGTTAACGTACATATCTCAACCATTGAGTTATTTACAAATGAAACTGTGGAAGAAGTAGTAGATTTCTAATAGGAAAAATCACATGCCATCCATGTACAATGGACAACGGTAACTGAGGTGGTGAGTCATGTGTGATACGCGACGCTTTCAGAAAAGAGCCCGACCTTGAGCTGGAAGGTCTCCTGAAGCGTCACTACACCACCGTCGAGTTTTTTCAGGGTACAATGATGAATGCCGTCGACCTTGAGCGAGTCAAGGTTAGAGTAAGACCGACTAGCGCAGGCATTAGTTAATCGCACGGCCCTACTTATCATTGATCCGCGTCTAATTGAACTTAACTTTAATTCATTTATACGCATAACAGAGATCCTTTCTACTGTAAAGAAGCTGTTTCATAGTCACAGTAGGATTTTATCACTTGGTAAATTTATCTTATGGTTCTTTGATGCAATCATCGCTTTCCCGGTGGGACGGTGGCGCTGCGCCCCCGCGGCGTCCCCGTCGCACCGCACCGCGTATTTTGACTACATAGAGTTGCATGGTAACGTCGGGCCGCGACAGGCGGCGAACTGGCCACAATCCGGTGCGTAGTGTTAACTGAGTATTGATGGCAGGAAACCGCCCGACCTGGAGCTTGAAGGCCTGTTCAAGAGACACTTTACTACTGTGGAATTCTTTCAAGGCACCATAATGAACCCTATCGATCTCCAGAGGGTAAAAGTAAGTAGCACTGCACTCACGACATGTGATCTTTGGGCGTGGTGTCAATTTGAAGCTGTGCAGTCTGTCCTTTCTATAGTCGTAGAGCGATGCTCGATATCACCTATCGAGGAGACGTTCTTTCGTTGGAGTGATGTACAGTTCCCTTCTAATACAAAAACCTTTGGGCTGTTTGTGCGTGCCTCTCGCTATTGTATCTGATCTATGTGTGCGTCGTCCCGCACGGTACTGGCCTGTCCACGAGAGTGGTATGTGTTCCCTGGCCGCGCCGACCTCGGCCGGTCGTCTGTGTCTATATGTACCTACTAACTGGGTGTTGTATGCGAAGCTGGCCACGTAATACTCAAAACAATCGATATTGACTTCTACTGTACAAGCGATGAACCAGTGCTAAATGAACTGATTGGCTTTAATGGTTGCCGATGAAAGATTTTCCTTTTCAAAATTTGCTTGGTAGAACAAAGTACAGTTGTCGATTGTCGATTTTGTCGAGTGTTTATGGTAAGTTTATGTTGCATGGCTCGCTGTTGTAATGTATTTTAGATTGCATGCCGTGTAACTTCCGTTAAATTTTCGTGCGCTGCACCTGCTTTCTAGTATTACATGTGAACACTGCTAATTTGTGATATCAATTGTCAATTGGATCATCACAAATAAACACAATCGCAGTGAACTCTTTTTTATCACCGTTATTTACCCCCTTTGAATGCCCCTTCACGCTTCTTAGATCGATGGTAATAAAAAAAGTTCTTAGTAAACCCTTTGCATGAAAGCTTTTGTTGGTTGTTCATATTTATGTGTACCTACTTAATGTCAATAATGAGAATATTAACGCGGTAAGTACAGAAAGTAAAACTGTGATAAATCAATATCAATTTAAGAAATTTTTAATCAATAGATTTATTAAATCTGAGTAAATAATGCTATTGAATATTTAACGTCGAAATTTCAAACATGTAATAATTCCAAAGTTTTTGTATTTAATTCTTAATTCAATTAAACACTTGAAAGATTTTGCCGATTATACATTAAAAAATAATTCAAAGCATTATATAGACATACGGTGAAATAATTGGTCTTGAACTAACCACATTCAACCGATTAAGTTAAAAACAGTCTTTAAATATAGACAATATCCAGGTACATGAAGCGGACGCTTGCCTAGTACTAGCCAACAAGTACTGCCAGGACCCCGATGCGGAGGACGCAGCTAACATCATGCGCGTGATATCCATCAAGAACTACTCCGACGACATCCGGGTCATCATACAGCTGATGCAATACCACAACAAGGTACAATTATTACATTCGCATACTTTTCTTAGTACAATCATTAGAATTTAGCACTAAACGCACCAAATTAATGAGGACTTTGTTATTTCATTTTTGAAGGCAAATTTTAGGGGCACTTTTCAATTCGAATGAAAGTATCAATTTTTGGATGAGAAAATGGGACCTTTAACAAGTTGAAGATTGTACATATTAATACTTTCCATATCTTCTTCATATCATTTCATAAGTCACGTTTCAGTTCAACTACATTGTTTCACTGTTCTATAAATCTTACGGGCTTTATATTTTTTTTTTAAATATCAGGCCTACCTCCTCAACATTCCATCCTGGGACTGGAAGCAGGGCGATGACGTCATTTGCTTAGCAGAACTGAAACTAGGATTCATCGCGCAGAGCTGCCTCGCGCCAGGCTTCTCCACTATGATGGCCAATCTCTTCGCCATGAGAAGTTTTAAGACGGTCAGCTTTTCTAAATTTTACTATTATTTATTTGTCTGTTTATTCTCCTAAAGGCGCATTCGAAGTACCCATTCAAGAGGTGGCTGTCAAGAGTACAACAGCTTCGAATGCCCTTCACTTAACGTTTCTTATGCGACATTTACAGTCCCAAGACATGGCTATATGGACTAATGACTACCTCCGCGGTACCGGAATGGAGATGTACACGCTGACACTGAGCTCGACATTTATCGGAATGCCCTTCAAACAAGCAGCAGAGTAAGTCGACAGCGAACGAGACGCTTGCAAGCCGTCGCGGTAGACAACGGCGTACACTAAACTTTTCTATAATATTTTATACATGTGTTCTAGCTCCACACACCCCATAATGCCATGGTCGACGGACGAATAAAACTAACCTATATAAATTTCATGGCTTTTATCATTTCAGTTTATGACCTTTACGCCTTTGCAAGCTTACTGTTTGTGAATTTGAGACAATGTTTTTTTCAACTTCTCTCCAGCCAATTTAGCGTAGGTGATGCACTAAATAACATAGCTACAGCGATTCAAGATATCGTAGCATAATAACGCGTATATTTTATAAATGGCAAGAGTGTACTAATATTGTATATATATATAGATACCTAACAGTAGGAGCAGCAGGGTGAGATGAAGACACGAACGCAGAATTGAGCCCACGGCGGATTTTTTCATGGCTGTGAAAAACTAACAAGGCACGTGCTTGAGCGTCTCCCATTGGTTGATTACAGTCTCCTGACACACAAGCTTGGCAGAACGATTACCTGCAGGGCACTGGCTGCGAGATGTACACGGAGACGCTATCGACATCCTTCACAGGAATGAGCTTCCCCCAAGCGAGCGAGTAAGACCCCAAAGACCATTGGGCAATCTATCCCGCACCCTACCTTATATACTGTGTTGATCATAGCTATTTGAATGTGCAACCTAACCCCACTACCGTCACCAAGTCGTAGGATAATTAATGTAACGTTCTGATTCACAGATTAGATTGTGCATGTTTGGATGGGTAAATAACATTAGATGTGAAAACACTTATTACATACTGAATTTTCTTTATGTAGTTATTCTAGTCGCACGCTATTTTTAGTAGCTTTTCTCAGCAACATATTTGGTTACAATTTCGTAATTGGAAATTTTAAATTTTAAACTTTGGAGAGATGGTTTCTTATTTTACCAAAGAGTATGCTTAAGAAATTGATTTCTTGATTTTAATGAATTCATTTCTTTGTAGTCATACGTGGCAGTCAAAAGATATGGAAATGTAAATGAGTTAAATGAATTTGTATTTTTCATTATTATTACTGAAAGTTAATTATCACATTACTCTCAGATTTTTGTTCTTTATTTCAGATATGTAAGTTTTTGTATTCTTTCATATATCATGTATTTGTCTTCTTTGTTCCTTATAAATGATAAATGTACATTCACATTTTATTGCTTAAATGTTAAAATTATTATAGTCATTTTCTATATTTGTTTTTCCATATTTCCATCCAGTAGTTATAAAAGCGTTATTGAGTACTTTGCAATTATCCAAGTATTTAGCAATGTTACTAGTTTTATAAAAATTAAATATATTTTGCATGAAATGTGTTTTGTATAACAATGAATAAATTTTTGGGTGAGTATTTACATAAAAATTGTAAACGATTTATTTATTCTTTTCGTAACACCTTAAACTAAGGGATACAAGGACATAGTTAATGCCTAATTAAATAAAATATGAATATATTAAAATAATTCATATGTCATTTATTATTTAAATACACAAGATTAGTTTAACCGTTTGAGTGCGGCACAATTTTTTTGGATATATGACAAAAATGCGTATATATAAATTACTTGGGTATTAGTACTTGGGTATATATAAAAAAAAATTCACAAACGTAGTTAAATAATTAGATCATAAATATTGTATTTTTAAATA
>DWEI01002512.1:0-14228 GCA_018245875.1 Mysoria ambigua | reverse complement strand
ACGTAAACGTAACCGGTGAATCGTGGGAATGTTCTGCATTCCTCTGCCTACCCCTTCGGGGATTACAGGCGTGAAGTAACGTACGTTTTTTTACGAGTAAAATAATAAAGCAGCTTGGCGCGCACAGGTGTGCACGCAGCTGATGCGCGCGCTGCACGAGCGCGACGCGCGCCTGCGCTTCTGCTCGGGCTCGTGGGTGGCGGCGCTGGGCGCGCTGGCCGCGCCCGCCGCGCCGGCCGCACTGCGCCTGCCGCGCGGCCCGCGCGCGCGCTTCGCGGCGCCGCAGCTCGCGCAAGGTGCGCCGTCCCGCCTCCGCTGTCTGTTATCTTTCTTTGGCTTACACGTTGCTCGCTCGGCCGCGACGCTTCGGCGCGGGTCCGCAGGGACGTCGGTGTTGACAGACTAGTCCACAAGGTCTCAAACTTATTTCGTCTACTGCCCACTTTGAGAATCAATTATTCTCTAGCACTCCTAGAAATTACTTTATTCTAAACATACCTAGTAATTTAAAGGAATTTTGTCCTTAAGTTTTCAGATGAGTAGTAAATACTAGAACAGTGTTGTCAATGTCAATTCAAAAATGGATTAGACACTTGAATTTCAGTTAATATATGTTTTTATTTTACTTATGTTTTGTGAACAATTTCATTGTCATTTCTTCCTAGAACCTAGCATTTAAGTTTCTTAACTGAACAAATCAATTGTTAACGTTAAAATTTATATAGTTATATTACCTAGAAGAAGAGGTGAGGGGGTAAAATTTTTTTTGGAAAAGTTAATGTAGTAGGGCATGGCGCAAAAAAGGTTGGAAATCACTGGACTAGACCCTTTGTGGTCCTGCTGAAGGTCTCCAACGCTCACGAGAGGACTTTCGTGCCAGCATTGAAAAAGACGACTTTTCCATCCCGAATATCGAGCATGATGTATTAATTAAAATTATTCTTGTCCACAGAGGAAGGGCCCCCTCTCACCATAAAGGAACTGAGGACAGTCACAATTTTAAGGGAGATCCCTTTTGTCGTGCCGTTCTCCACGCGGGTGCTTATATTCCACGGACTGCTCGTCAAGTACGTGTCGTTCATGTATTAAACGCATTATTTCGACATCTAAATATATAATCTGATTCAAATTTTTTTTGCATAAAAAATGTGGTAATTAAATTTATAAGAGATGAGATAGATAAGATATAACATTTGAAATTTATTTCCAGAGAGAAGCACGAACATTGGTATGAGATGACGAATTTCAACGAGGGCCCCATGATAAGCATCAACGTGCGCCGAACGCACCTGTACGAGGACGCGTTCGAAAAGCTCAGCCCGGAGAACGGTGGGCGCGAATTGGGAAAAACTTTTTACACTTGCAGTGCGACAGTATTTTGTAATGTTGAAATACAATTATTTTCTTCACAGAACCTGACCTAAAGATTAAGATGCGAGTGCAACTAATCAACCAGGCCGGCGCCGACGAGCCGGGCGTGGACGGCGGCGGGCTGTTCCGGGAGTTCCTGTCCGAGCTCTTGAAGTGGGTCCCACGAGACGAGGGGCGCCGAGCTGTCGCATTTACTCGTCGCATATACTCTATACTCTGTGACACGTTATAATATAGTACCTAAGAATTATTATTATCAACCAACGTAAAATCGATTTTCGACTCAACTCGGTGATCGTCTGTTCGGATTTTCTATTTTCATTTCCAGTAAATAACTGCTAGAGATATCAGGTACAATTACACGTATCCATATGCATGTCAGTCCTGCTTTGATCACCGAGACATACTCCCGTACATACCCGCTTGTGGCTGGCCTACCGTATCTGTAGTGTTTTTATGACGATAATGCATTTGTTCCGAACACACCCGACAGTGCCCGAATATAATAACAGACGAAGTTTAATTTCGTCGGAGCTGAATATTGAATTTATTTTTTAGAAGGACAAGATTTTTTTTTACTGGCAACTGAAACTTCGGTTGGAAACTAATGACCACAGTATCAGTTATAACATATATCCGCGCAGGGAAGGTGTCACAATGGAATGGTTGCCATGCTTTCAGATCTGCCTTCGACCCCAACCGAGGACTGTTCAAGCTGACGAAGGACAACATGCTGTACCCGAACCCCGGCGTCCACATGCTCTATGATGACTTTCCCATGCACTACTATTTTGTCGGACGGATGTTAGGCAAGGTGGGTTCATTGCATAGTAAATATTTTTTTATTAAAATTTCGTACTTTTAATTTTTACAATTCATCATTTTAAGACTAATCTTTGTTTTAAAGATTTCGACACACTTTTTTCTGTGATGATTTAACATTTACCTATTAAATATCGGTATATCAAAGCTATATAGATAAAATTAGTGTAAGTCGATTTTTAAATGTTAAGCGAACAACACAGCGACGTGAAGCCGCTGTAGGATACTCGGGCGTAGTGCGCTGTGGTGTCGGCACCGGCCGCCCGGCGCGCGGTGAGCGCGGCGTGTCCGCAGGCGCTGTACGAGCGGCTGCTGGTGGAGCTGCCGCTGGCGGAGTTCTTCCTGGCCAAGCTGTGCTCGGCGCGCGAGGCCGACGTGCACGCGCTGGCCTCCCTGGACCCGGCGCTGCTGCGCGGCCTGCTGCTGCTGCGCGCGCACCCGCGCCGCGCCGTGCCCGACCTCGGCCTCGACTTCACGCTGCTCACCGACCACCTCGGCGACCAGAGGGTACCGCCCGCCGCGCGCCCCGCTCCGCACTCCGCACGCCGCACGCCGCACTCCGCACTCAGCACTTCGCACATCGCACGCCGCACTCCGCACTCAGCACTCCGCACATCGCACGCCGCACTCCGCACTCCACACACCTCTACGCACACTCACTCTGCACTCTGCTTTAGTCGCATTCATATTTTCACCGTCAGTCCCGTATCGTCCCACATGTGTGATTTATACTTACCGAATTACTACCTTTTACACTAATCAATGGACAATTGCAGTTTGAACTATTGGTTTACTAGTCTACAATAATTAACATGCGTCGTATATATTGATAAAAGTTTTATCGGTCAAATTATTTTCTCTTGCAGATAGAGGAACTGAAACCGGGAGGTGCGAACATCCCAGTGACGGCTGAGAACAGGATAGAATATATACATTTAGTAGCGGATTATAAGTTAAATAGGTACGCCTGTAATCCCTCAAGAGATAGACAGAGAAACGTGTAACTAGTTACGTTTACGTCCCACTATCTGATAGGCGGTGAACCTTTCGGTAATGTCCGGATGTCGGCTGCAGACAAATAAGGGCCCAGTGCGCGGCGTTCCGGCGCGGGCTGACGTCGGTGGTGGACGGCGCGTGGCTGCGCATGTTCTCGTGCCGCGAGCTGCAGCTGCTGGTGTCGGGCGCCGCCGTGCCCGTGGACGTGCGCGACCTGCGCCAGCACACGCAGTACGGCGGTGAGTGCCGCCCGCCGGGGCGCTGGGGTTCGGACCCTTCCATCGACAGCTAGTCGCTGACGTTGTTATCGAGGTGTGAACATATAATAGCTATGAATATGTGATGTCAATAGGCAATATATATTATGATGTTTTATGTGTATAATGTGTGGTGTCGCGCACGGCTCAGGCGGATTCTACGCGGAGCACCCCACGGTGCAGATGTTCTGGAAGGTGGTGGAGGACTTCACGGACGACCAGCGCCGCCAGCTGCTCAAGTTCGTGACCAGCTGCTCGCGCCCGCCGCTGCTGGGCTTCAAGGTGACGCCACGCTTGCGCTTGCGCTTTGCTAGAGAGCGAAGGAAAGATGTTTTCTAAGAATATTAATGTGTTGATGTTTGATATTAAATTATAGCTTTATTAAATAAAAACATTATTAATGTGTTTTTGATTTCATGTATTAGGTGTTAATAGAGATATATAAAGTTGCTTGATTTTTCTTATTTTATTATTAAAATGACATAATATAGCAATGTAAATGGTTTTAAAATAATATATCGAGTTTCTAACGTACCGTATCAAACTGTACCCCGTGTACCCAGGAGCTGCAGCCGCCGTTCTGCATCCAGTCGGCGGGCGCGTCCGACCGCCTGCCGTCCTCCTCCACCTGCATGAACCTGCTGAAGCTGCCCGAGTTCGGCTCGCAGGCCGTGCTCGCCGAGCGCCTGCTCTACGCCATCCAGGCCGGCGCCGGCTTCGAGCTCAGCTAGGTGCGCCGCCGGCCCCGCCCGCAGCCCTCCGCTACCGGTCCACTGTCCCACCACCGGTCCCTTACTGTAGTACCGACCTATTACTCCACTACCAGTCGATTACTCCACTATTGGTGCACTAACCCACAAGCGGTCTAATTTCCCCTCCGCCTTCCAATCCTGAGTTAATTCCTGGTCCCGCCATTTCATTACAATCCACCGAGAAAGCCACCCATTGCCTTTTTTCTCTTCGATCCGGCATCCCACAATAATGAAATAATACTTATGTGATTTGTTATAAATCAAAATTTTTAACAACTTAGTTCTTCCTATACATTCACTGTCTACCCCTAAGGAGAAATATCCGCTCGGTACGTTAAATAACTTTCTTGTTTCCAGATTTCTTGTTCCGGAGGCTAGATGTACCCACACGCTAATCGGGAATTAGTCTATTGAACCTCGTACCGTTCTCTTCGGTAAATCTCAACGCGATGCTGCCGTGTGGACGGCCACTGGAGTACATTATGTGAATAAATGTTGTCTTCGTTTTATTTATTTAACATTGTAATTAACTCGGCAGAGTGTTTAATGAATATCGACGTCCGTATCTGATGCAGTGCACGGCGCGGGGGGGGGAGGGGGGTGCATCGATTGTTGTTAATACATATAATTACCGATATATTGTAAATGTGTAGGTATAATTTGTAAATAAACTAGTAGATTATATGTATGTGACGGTAAATCCTGTACCGGCGGCGGAGGGAGTTAAGTAATATTTCTGTTGTTCGTTCGTTTGCTGGCGCCGAAAGAGCGCGATGGGCGTGCGACGTGCGCCGCGGACCGGACTCCGTCGTGTTTCCGGACGGGCTCGTGTGTCAAATTTATGGTTTTACATTTTAGTACATATCCAATAAAGTTACTGAACGTGCAGCCGTGGATGTTTCACTTCGGAAAGCTCGTTGTCACACTAATCTACCTACGGAGTTAGTCATTTCACATGCTTACGCTAAATGTCAACTCAGATATTTAAACAGCGTGCAGATTGTGGACAGCAGTGGACTGCCATACGCTGATGCAAATATTGAAAAATCTCTTTTTTTCCCAAAACTTAATGCTTAACGGAGAAACACATGACAGGAAATGCAATAGAAGCATTTCAACATTACGTATTATTGGAATATCTTTAAACGTAACTTCGCACCTGTAATCCCAGAAGAAGCAGGCAGAGGAATGCAGAACACTCCCACGTTTCACCGGTTACGTTTACGTCCCACTATGTGATAGGTGGTGAACCTATTGTCATGCATCGGCCACATATCCAGACCCCTAACCACTACCAGAATTCTAAATAGATTTTCTAGTAGAAAATTTTCTAGTAGGGAATCGAACCCGGGATCTCCTGGTCGGCAGTCGCACTTGCAACCAACACAATCAACGAGACATATCTTTAGATAAAAGAAATTCTAAACCTAAAGATAAATTCTACCTAAAGGTTTATAACCATCGAAGAGGCGTACAAAAGAGTAGTATAGGCCCACATCATCAGTTAGGTTTGCGGTCCACTATGGAGTGGTCTTGTCACGCATATCACACTACGAGCTAGTAATCCTTTCTATACAATACATAAAACCTTAAGTATTCTACTTGAGCAAGGCAGCGGCAGCTTAATGGTTTATGTTCTAATTTGCATCCAATTCAAGCCTTTAATATCATACTTAAAAATAAATTTTAATTCGTCAATTCAGAATGACGTGTTCACCTGTAATTGCAGGAATACGAATTTTAGGTTTGTACTGTATTTTCTGTGTTGGTGGGCCTAGAAAATAAATAAATAAATACTTGATACTAGTACTGGACTCCCATGTGATCGACGCTTCATGCCATTTTATATAGACGAAAAAATTTTACTTATGTGTTCTACTGATGGAGAGGAAGCTATTACAAATAAATAAGAGAATAAAAAACGGCTGCAATATATTGTAAGTCTTCAACGAAGCGTTGATTCGAGATTTATTGGCCCTATTCACTCCGCTCACCGTTCAGCCATCCGTCCACTAACGAGGCTTATTGGACGCTCGTTTAGCCCTTTCTAAGCGGACCTACAATGTTTAATAAATTACATATCTAATAAGTAACCGTGAACTTAGCGGCAGAGTCATCAATAACGAGCATTAATATTGGCTTGGGTACCAATGTGGACCCTCTCGCCGCCATTAGCGTTTCGACAGTTGCAATCAATCAGCGCCGATGTGCGAGGTTCGCGGAGTGGCCGCGGCGGGCGCTGATGTGCCCCGCGTACGGCAGTCGGGCGAACGCAGGAATCGGAGTAATAGCTGCAAAACTTACATCGATTACTTCGAGTCACGTCGAGAGCTGGGCGCCGCCGTTCTTTGCAGTACAAGTTGGGAGTGACCGGTTTCGCTGTGTTAAACTGTAACGTTCTTTTGTTGGTATTTGAGAATTATTAATATTCCTGTATAAATCTTTTGGGTATATTTGGGTTTAATCCTTTGACTTGTGCTTGAAATAGGACCGCTACTTATGACTACAAATAAAAATGAATCGATTAAGTATTTTAAGACTGGACTAGAGCTTTAAATTTGTTCATCAAAACATTAAAAAGTCCAAGTTCCACATTTAAAAGTCATTTGATATTTAAGATTATAAAAAATGTATTTAGCTCTGAAATTGTAATTTTGTTGCTCGACATTCATCCACATTATTATTTCTCGAACGCATAGCAATGTATCAAATATGAAGTAAAAAATATATATCCCCATTCCTTGTAGTAGATATCAGCTATAAAGTTAAATCGGCCAAACCCTTCGTGTGTGGATTTTAGGAAACGCAGTTAACCGTATACCTAATATTTCGAGTATTCGATACGCGGAAAGATGTATTCTACTGATAAATGGGCCCATGCGTAGTTTATTTTTATTACGTGTACCTATATCCTTAACGAGATAAAGGACCGCGCTGGCAGTTGCCGCGTGACTCATGGCGGCCACCGCGCTCGCAACTCTCGGCCTTTCAATTCAATACCAAATAATACCAATGAAAAGATTAAGCGATTGCCCGTCAACTGTAAGCGTGAATCAAATGACCGCTCCATATATTATTAAATAACAGCTCGATAAGAACTACAAGAAGCAATGTAATAATGAATGATTGTCGTAAATATTTCATTAATGTATATGATTCGAAAACTTTTTAATACGGTCCGTCACGAGAATTAATGAACTGGAAATTCTAAATTCTAATTTCAAACAATAAATACAAATTCTAAATAGGAACGACTTGAAAATACTTAAACGATTAATTATCGGGTAATTTAAACTCTACCGACATGAAGTACAGTATCGTTAAAGTGTATGGAAATTCTCGCAAAACTTACTTAAAAAAATTAGTGGGCACTCACCTAGTGCCGATCGAGTTCCGTGTTCAATGTCACAAACTACATTCGATATACTGCTAAGTCGGGACTAAGAGTTCTACCATGTGTGCTATGTATACCTTTAGCAGTATCATCAGCCTGTTCCGTTTTATTGCTGCATATAGTACGTCACCTCTAACCGCCGTCAGCCACATACGTCGTCAATGGCAGCCAAACAGCGTCCTACGCTGTGTTGGTCGAGGCGTGGTCTCCATTCCATGTGTATATACACTACACATCGATATTTTATTACTAGTATTATAATATGAAATAATGGTCGTCCAAATTCGTCGTCAAAGTCACCCAAGGTCATCTGTGTTGGACCCTAATTTATTGAATGTTAAACTGGAACGTTATTTAGTTTCTATATCCAAGAGTATTCGCCGAAAATCTTAATTTTTGGCTAATGTTTGACAACACACTATTGTGTCGACACTGACAATAAATACGTAAAAAATGGCGTTTCATGTTAATAGGAACAGAAGTATAGGATTAATAGCTTGTATTATAATATTTACTAAAATATCACTTAGTTTCTGTCATATTTGGATTTGTTCACAGTCATACTGCTACTCCTGAGAACTGGTTGACATTTTTGGCACTTTAATATTCTTCAAATAGAGATACAAGTTGTTTTCTAACAATTGATTCACGGTAGAAATAGGTATACCATTTCTACCGAAATGTCATAAAATCACATACGAAATTACACATAAACAATTGAATACCTGTAAATAACACATTTAAAAAAATCTGACTTTACAATACTCCGAATATTAAATAAAGATTAAAGCTAAGGTGTCTCGTATAACAAATTTTACGACACAAAGAGCTTTTTTTATTAAACCATACTTAAAGACGTGGTATCAACGAAGCTTAAATGTTAATAACTTTAGCTATTGTTTCGTAATGTTTCATAAAAAAACGTCGTAATTCTAAAACGTCCATGGTTCGCTGTTACTCAATAGTTGAATACTTCACTACTGCTCAGTGCACTCGGATTAATCTCAACGCAATATAAAGCTCGTCACATACGGAACTGTACCATGTAGCAAGGCATATTAAGTTACGTAACAATATACTATCTATATTGATGCTCGAGTGACGGCTAACATAGCTATAATATATAATTATCTCGTCGTCAAATACAACTAAAGCAACATCTTAGTATAGACATATTATTACGCGACTAATGACCGCAGTATAACTTACCATGTGAAAACTTTGCTGTATCATATATTATAGCACCAGTACATTAATATATATTATAGCCCCGTCTGTGATAGCGATCTTTAAGACTGGTTGTCGTCGTAAGCGATGATCGGCCGCTCAGCACGCGCGTCACGCGCCCACCGCACGTCCTGGTCCATTGTTTTTTCGAATCCGACGACTGTCGATTCAATTCGCAAAAGCGTATACTAAACTGCAACGAAATGGTTCTTACGCTGTTATATAAGTGTCGTTTCATTGCAATTTGTTATCCTGTTCGTTAATGTTGTGACTTACCGATTGAAACCTAAATTTTGCCGCCGTCTAAAGCCGGTGCTCGCAGAATGCGCTTGGTGTAACTAAATACCCTGGCAATATGTGGCTGTGTGTGGACAGCAGCGTAGGTGGTGCCAGAAGCTGTGCTCTGTGGTCCCAACTCGCGTGCCCAGCAGGGGGATTATAGACATAATACTGAACTGCAATACTGGACAGCAATAGGCTGATGATGTTATTCTCATCGTAGATTTTCCAGCATGAATTGTTTGTTTCTTAAGCAGGCATCTACCGGTCGAATGATCGATACGTAAAGTCATTTTTATTTCTTCTATCAGATTTTAAAACTCTTATTAAAGCTTTACTTACTAGTGTTCTTAAATGCAATCCCTGTAATGTACGCCTGTAACCCCCGAACCGGTAGGCAGAGCAGGGCAGTACGCTCGCAGGTCGTCAGCCCGCTTGTATACTCTGTGCACAAATGTTGATTCTGAGCGATTACTAGGAATTTTAATTAGAAATGTTAGCAAGGGAATTCCAATTCAACCCGAGTCAAGATTTGTACACAGCACCTCTCGATCGGCAGGCTCGTTCGTAACCGCTGTCCAACTAGGTATTCAATAACTCGTAGCCGTCGTCACAACGTCGTCATTCCTTTATTATAGTAGAACATTATAAAAATGTTATCTTCAGATAAGATACGAAAAAGTCTAATATTACAATGAGTATCGTGTGCGTCATCAACCCTTTTATCGGACTGTGATGCGCGGGTCTCCTCTCATAATGAGGAGGGTTAGGGAAATATTCTACCGCGTTGGCCAAGTGTGTTAACAGAATATTACGGACAATCCTATCGTAAGCAGTTTTCCTAGCGATTTTCTCCTCGTGTTCAGTCTAATTTCAAAGTTTCAATTAAAGTTATTTCAAATCACATGTAAATCTTCTCGGTAGAAAACGCATTGTGCCCGATAAATATCTTAAAATATATATCTTCATTGTACACAATAAATACACATTGATTTATTCAACATTGAACACATTCTCCCCATAAGCGAGAACACACTAGTGAAATGACGTAATCATTTGCATTTTCAATACGAATGCGAACGTTGGAGCGTCACGAATAAAAAGTGTGACTGTAATACGAACGTGTTAATTTATATTGTGAACACGACTCGGGCCGAAATAAACGCGTCAAGTGTCTTCAACAAATTTGCCAGGTACTAACAATGCGCGACGCGGGTGGTCGCGCACAATGTCGGCGCTTCTCGGAAGGTCACCGGTGGACGCTTTGTGCTCGACTGCGGAGCCCTCGTCTAGAACTCGTAAAATGTAGTGTCTTTAATTATAGGGACTGACTAGCCCGCCACTCACGTACATAAAGAACCGTAGTCAAACTGAGCTTTCTTGAAAGTCCAGAAATTGATACTGGTCGGGAATTTTTTTACAAAACTTGGCTGACAATAAATGACGCTTAGATTCAATACGTGCGGTTCAATAGAGAATTGATTTTAGTGTAATTAAAATGAAATAATTCGCCATTTAATTTCATAAGGCATGTTTATACGAAAACAAAGATTTCAGTAGGTAATAATAATAACTTTGGCTTAACTACTCGTACAAGTACTGTTCTGCCATAACATATTTGTTTTTTTAGTCGGATAGTTTAAGTTTAGGTTTGCAGTAGAAGCGAAATATATGTAATTACACTTTACGTCGCTGCGCCGGTGGCGGCGTGTTTCGTCGGCGATTAGCATTAAAGCCGTGTAAGTATCCCGCGTGGGCGTAACTGAAATGACAATGTGCCATATCGAGCGACATTACGTGCTCAGTTTACGAATGGACGCATATAAGATGGTATAATAATCATAGTCTCTATACTAGTAATCTTTGAAAATGTTGATTACAGTTGTATCTGTTAGTAGAGAAATCAGTATGTACTAAGATGTTGTTTATTAATTAAGTAAAAAAAATATATTAAGTGGCTCAGTGAAAAAATAATCTTTGAAATGCATATGACTAACGGCCTTTAAAATATAATTTTAAAATAATTACACAGAGGGCGCCACTTTCTCTGTAGAAATAAATTTCACTAACATCTCGATCAAGTAAGCAACAAAGTTTTAAATTCGATGTCGAATACAAAATACAATACGAAACTACATAATAAGTTATATAATGAGTTTTTATATTATTTAATTTAAAAAAAACAACCGACTTAGAAAACTGTTTTAATAGCATACGAGTGTATACGAGTACACAATAATGTCTGTACACAATAGAGACACGATTGAATATACAGCAACTAGTCCTGTTGCGTAGGTTGTGTAATATTAACACCAGTTTTGGTCCGATCGTCTCGCCAGATTACATCTCGGGGCTGAGGAATGACGGCGTTGTTGTACAACTTCGACACTGAGTTATAGCAAAATGGCAGAGACACTGGCAATTAGTGGCCCTCGAAAGTTACGACCGCCTTTAAAATGTTATAGCGCCGTCATCGTAACGTGTTGCCTACATGACGTCTACGCGGCCGCGTGTCCGGGACAAAAACAACTGTTAAGCGCTATAAACTTGTGTTGCTTGATATTATCGTGCTTTATTACGTTAATTTTCCGGTTGTTCCTTGTTTTATGGCCACTATTAGCAATCTAAGTGAACTGACAGTTGTCTAAATCACATTAACCATAGATTACAGTCACGCATAGCTTCTTAATTGTTTTGATTAATAATTTAAATATACTGTTAGGTTGTGTAATGCGCTGGTCGTTGGTTCAAACTGACGCACAGGTTACGTGACGCAGAAAATGCGCCGAGGCGACGCATCTAGACGCACCGACGCACTAGATCTGATGCGACGCGAGATAAATAGTTGCGATCTATTTCAATTTCAGTGGAGCGTGCGCGATATCATACAAATCTCGGCCTTATACTGTCTGCCGGCGAACGGCTCACGGCAGACCACCCAAGACGATACTCTGCCACTCCTAAACACATACAAAGGTTCTATCTGTCTGTTTATTATATAGGCATACTTTACAAAGCATACTACACTGCATTACGACAAGGATCAGCGCTTGTGTACGTTTTATGAATCATATTTTCAATCATTAAAGAATCCGATAATTTCGTCATTTAATACAATGAGCAATAAAAGCTTATGTCCCTATAAATTACATTCCGGCCTTGAACCGCACTGTGCCTCGTTCTAAAGCGGCCGAGATTAAGAGCTTAAATTAGCTAATAATAAATTATGGTACTTGTAGCGTAATGACCTATCCATAAAAGCGTTATTCAAGTTATTCGCCCGTAAAGGTTTTCGTTGATAATAAAGGGCTCAGTTTTTGTTTTTCGCAGCGCTGGCGCGACCCTCATATTTCACGAGGGCTGATCGAAGAGAATTGCCTGTCGTGGTCGCCTGTTATACGGCCAAACCACCGGCAGGGCCAAGAAGAACGCCTGTACGAATTATCAGATATTCGGTAATATATTTGAGTAATGTAGCGGACTTTTACGAGCACCATAAAGCGTTTCAGCTTACGTTGTTTTTTTATTTCTGTTATCCATCATACAACCGAAAGAAAATCGTACGAAATATCTCGATGTATGCGATATGTTCAAAGAAAATACTGATTACACCATTTTATATACAATGTTTGTTATAATTTAATGACGTCTTTATCAGGACTCCATTGATAATAATAATTTTTAAGTTCATTCACACGCAACACGTTGGCATCATGAAACAACAAATTGACTAATTCTCCTTACTCAAATAACGATTACTTACAACGTTTTATTTGTCGGTAATGCGAACGTACGCGCGTTTGAGTGGCAAGATTGCTTTTATACGACTGTTAACATGAGTGATGTGGAGCGCGCCCGCAGGCAGGTCGGCCGTTCACTGGTATTATATCACTCAGTGTAACACTAGAATATTACGTGATTACACGCCTGTAATCCCCGAAGGGGCAGTCAGAGGCGTGTAACATTACAACTGTAATGTAAATCTCTAAGCGATAATAATTATTTTTAAATGTAAGCATGCAATTTAGACGTAAAAACACATTAAAATAAAGCAATATGTACGGGTGTATTTCATTTGTGACTTTATATTCTGTAGAAATTTAAATAGATTTTTAGATAGAGACGACCTTTTTGTAAATTAAAAAAACAGTAATAAGTAAGAAAGTTTTTCTTTTTGTAAGTTTGCTAATATAAATGTTTTGGATCGAGTTCACACAAACACGCTACGTCAGAAATATCTCTATTCGATGGCTAATCTCTTTAAAGTCCATTCTATTTTATTTCGATGCATTAAAAGACCTATTTAAAGTGATGATTTTGATCTGGTCTACGTTCAAGCGGGGCGTTGCGCTGCAATCGTCGTGGGTGGCATTCTGCTTTTGTTTCCTTCCCAAGTGTATAAAGGAGTTAAAAAAAAAACAATAATGTCTAAAGGAAATTAGTCCCTCTAAAACTTGGTCGGACATGTGTTACTTTTTTCGCTTTAAACATGTCTCTGAGGGAAGATTTATGATTCGGTGCCCTTATCCCAATATAAAGCTGTGGTTAACGTAAAGCCACAGTGGAATTAATTAAAATAATTCGAGAATTCAAATGACGCTGGGTCGTTGTTGTGCGACGTTTTTTTTATTTGGCAGGTCTGTTTGGATTTGAGATCCCGTGTGTTACCTGAGGATTTGGTGTATTTTTATGGAATGATAAGGATTGTTTGCGATGTTTATACGAGTGGGGCGAGGCAGGTAGAGCGTAGCACAGGTAGCGTTAACGGCTACCGCGCATCCTGAACACACAACTTAACTCATACAATGCACTAAGCTGCATTGACCATGTGTATTACGATGTTAGGATATTTCAGGGAATTTATTTTTGTACTAACCAGTTTTGTACTGATCCAGTGATCCTGGATTCAAATCATTAGATTTTTAAATTATAGTTTCTACTTTAATGTATTTCCTATTTTTAAATCGCGTGTCGTGAACTATTGATTTTTTTTTTTAATTCTATTGGAAATCTGCCCGACGCACGGCAATAGTCTCACCATCTATTCCATAGTGGGAGATGAACGTTTGAATTATGGAAGTATATACTGAATTCACCTGGCTGATTCCTCGGCGATTTCATGTGCGGTGT
>DWEI01002511.1:0-14230 GCA_018245875.1 Mysoria ambigua | reverse complement strand
ATAATCCCGCTGGTACTGCTAATCGTGTATATGGAACCCGTTCACAATTTGTGATCGCTAATAACTAACATTGCATTTCACACTCCGTTGTTCGCGAAACAGATCGCCAAGTTATTAGTTCATGAATAACGAATAAAGATTAAACGCTCGTAAAATGTTCGAGCGGTTTTGTTGGGCGCAATAAAATTCGGAGATCGCCCCGTTTATAGCCGGCTTTATCCGAGAAATCACTTTAAATAATATCCGATCGTGTATCGTCTGCAGTAATAATAATAATACATGCAGATTCAACAGCTGCGTTTACTATGACGGACGTTGACAAAGACTTTAACCAAACTAAAGTACGAGCATGCGCCGTTCCAGATATTTCGATATTAAGAGCACACCAGTCACCCACAGAAATAAATGTGAAAGCAGACGAACTAAAACAAGGAAATTAAATAAAAAATAAAACACGTCGTATTCGTTCATCCTCTGTTCTAATCTCGGGTCGAGCACTGTTGGATTTTTTTTATATTTTGTAGTAGTGGTTCGGACTCTGGATATGTACTCAGTGTATGGCAATAAAGTTCACCCCCTATCCATAGTGGAACATAACCCTAACTGGGGCACGCTGGAGTGTACAATGTACAGGACTCATCTTCCTACCTCTTCGGGAAATGCAGGCGTGATGTTACAAATGTAATTTATTCATTGAATATCCCTTGAACAGATACAATTAAATGTGCTACATTTGGTAACGAAGTCGGAAAAATTAAGTTGCCATGTCTATGACAGTTGCCATGCGTATTTTTTAAATTACCAAATCTGTGAAAAAGACAACAGTGACGTATCGCGGCAATAATCGTGACGAGCGTACAAATGATTCAAAACCCACAATAAATACGGCAATCACACTAATAAAGCTAACAAATAAACACAATGAAGAATTTGATTAGAGTGAGTCGAATTCAAAAATAAATCTCGTGGTGGAGTGGAAACATATCGTAAAACAATTAGCCGGTAATCCGGACATAATTTACAACGGCCTCGCCGGGATCGGCGCTAAATCATAAAACGAACGTTAACACGTATTAGCTAACCGACTGTTTAATAACTATTATTATACCTCTTCACGGATTTCTCAATAAAAAGCCGGCGAGCGAGCTGCGGCCCGCTGGTGGCGCTTGACTCGACTGAGGGTGAAGTGTTTCGATCTCGTACAAATATTGACATTCTAAAAGGCCTCAAATGACACCAGTTACAAAATTTACATTTTGTACAAATTGGCTATGTTCTTGAGTGAACTGTAACTATTAGGACCGTAACTCATGGCACCCGTAACCCAGCAATTCTTAATTTTGCTGGTTCTTAATGTTAGTTGTTGATGTTTATAGTCACGCATCTTGAAATGAAAGGCTTTCGACCGGAACAATAAACCCTAGTAAGAAATAAAGCTTTACGGTAACAATAGTACCAGACTTAAAATAAATATATTTATTATGCACAAAAATATCAATTTTATTATTTACCTAAAGACCTTAATATTCTTGGTAGTGAACAAATCCGAATATTCGGTTACGTATTACAAAAACGACGATATTTAATCTCTGCAAGAAATAAATTTTATTATCGTTGAACAACAACTAAAAAAGCAAAACATAATGCCCCATACAGACCTAGACAAAATTGGAATCCGTAGTAAAACGCCGCCACGATCTTTGGAAACCTCTTTTGAACGCAATGAAAAACTTGTCTCACGATAGAGAGATGAACTATAAACGATGTAATAGGCAAAGAATAACATATACAAAGACGCCGTGGGAAATCAATATACACTCAATATACAATCAATAGCGGAATTTAAATGTGAATCAATGATAAAAACAATATTTCAGACTTATAGCTGAGCCCATATATAGCTTATTCGGTATACGCTAGCATTGTGCCATAGTTTCGGCGTTGATGGAAAGCAATAATGTGAGGCATGCTTGCCTCGTAAATGCCTATTCTAATTAAGTTTGAAGAAGCCCAGACTGTTCTTCTCCAGATACATGACGCAGACTGGGTATACTGATATACCTGAGCTGTGAGTACCATGGACACAAGGATTGATACGTATGAAAACGCGTGGATTCATAACCATACAGATATCAATCAGAAATTTATCCCTAGGTTGAGTTCCCGTATTATGTTAACCTAAAAATATTTCTTAACTAACAACTAAAAACATGTGGTGAATCAAATTAAAACCTCGAATAAAACATGTTCGCGGTTGACTTACGACAAAATATCTGTGAATGTACTACATTTAGTTGAACCGTGCGTCGACAAAACTAAAAACTTAAACCCGTTCGTTAGAAATAGGGTGAGTCCCTTACACAAGAGAACAATTTATTTTCGCGTTAGCTTGCGATTGCGACATTAGGGGTTTGCAATATCTTAGAGCGAGGCCTTCGGGCGCGGAGGATTTCAATATTGTGAATTCCAAAGATGCCTTCGTATAATGAATTTTGGGATTGTCTTGTGGTTTTTCGGTTCACAGTGTTCAGACCCTCCATGTTATTTTCAGTTTATCAGCACATATACGGCCCTATGTAAAGACAATTTGGGAGAGGGTAACGCGTTCTCGAATATTCTTTGTGGAGTTCTCCGCGAGCGGAAGACGAGCGAGCGGTGGAAGGTACGCGTCGCGGCGTGGCACGGTAGTTACAACGAAATATATGATAATAAGGGACGATATTATTTAGGTCCGGCAATTCGTATGGTAAAACTGAACCAGTGATATTTGCCGCAGACAATTTCTATGGAGATTCCGGTCTTGTTTCGGGGTTAAATCTGAGCGGGAATGATATATAAGGGGCAGCTGCGAGTTTTCCTTGTACGAAAATATTGTGCAGAGAAATATGAGTTTGGTTTGGCAAAAATTGGTGTGGAGGGCATGTTTTCGCTGTTCAATTCTTTTCTGCTTTCAACTTGACTTTTTTGCTGAACGTATTCGGAATCGAGTCAGCATATACGAGTTACCGGGAACGTAAACAGTTTTGAGAAATGTTTTTAAACATTCGTGCACACATCTTAAACGGATCGTAGGACTTTGGGAGTTCTGAATGTTAGAGCCATAAAATGTGTGTTCAAGTCAATAAAAAATTTTAGGCCAGTGTATATGGAAGGAACAAATGAAGTTTTTTATATACTCAAGACCATTATATCAGATTGCTACATAATGAATATTATCTAAGTTTCGAAGGTCACGGAGGTATGTTCTTTTAAGTATTTTTCTGTTATAAATATCATATACGACGGTGTCCAAACATTTCCCATTAGTAACGATAAATGGAATAGTTATAATTACCAGGGCGATATAAACAGGGAGGTATTAGAAGTCGGCGGTGTTAAGAAATTCTAAAACGGAACGGGTTAATTTTTTAACGTTCCCGAGGTCTGGTGCCCGCTTGTTTCCAGTTTACGGCCTGCGGTCGCCCGAGGCGGAGACCGTTCTAATTAAAATCGCCCCGTTTTCTCTGCTATTCATTTCCATCCTTTAAAACGCTTTTTGTTAGCTCGCGTTATTGTTGTGGCCAACTAATTTACATGTTAATGAGATGGCCGACGTAATTCGAATCTGGAATCGATCACCCTTCAATACATAACATAATCCGCCTTGGGATACATATGCGTTAAAAACATAGACCGCTCGTTGTAATTTTGTATTGGTTGTTCAGAAAAATGAATTTAAAAACAACAATGAAGAAATCTTGAACGCAAGGCGTGACCTCATCGAGAAAAAACAAAAGAGCTACCAAAAAATTACCAGGAGCAAAAGTATTTGTTTTTGAAAACCTTCCTAATGCCTATTAGCATTATTACAATGGTACCAGGGAGGCATGAGCGGGCCGAGCTTCTTTGTCCCGCGATTATGTATGCAAATGACGCGCACTACACCTGTGACTCTATGTGCGCCTGGTAAACAATAACAGATGGAAATGGGAAACATTGCTTTCCCTTTGTTGTTATACGTTGTTTGTGGTACGGCTACCGGTTTTAAGAATTATACAGAATACACGGACGGAGCTACCGCGGAAATGGTGAAAGAGTAAAATTTGTCAGTTGTCAACTTGGAAATAGCCGTGCGCGTGGAACTGTGCATCCTATTCCGTAATTTGGTGGAATTGAACTTCACCATTTTGAATAATTTGTATTTGGAATATTTATTGTAACGAACTTAAAAAGTAGAAGCGGGCATTGGACAGTCACGTCGTAATCGCTGTATGGAAAATGCCCACCGCCTTATTACTTTTCATTTTATTTAATATTACATAAATAAAACATAAGAAATTAAAATAACGTTTTTACAAAAATATTAGAGGTACGCAATTGGAAAGTTAGATCGAATCGCAAAGTAAAATGATATCTGACAGTTTTATTCCTTATCATACAGTTTCGAATACTAACGAGTTGTTCCTATAACTTATATAAAATTCAAAAAGAGAACGTGATAATAATATTTCAAAACGAAGTCTAAAATATGTATTTAGGTCTAATTAATTATTGCTGTGAAGTCAATGAGGCAAAGTAATGGATCGTCTTATTAAAAATTCAAAGTAATCTGTTTTATAAAATATGCAATTGAAACATTTCGCTACTATTTACACAATATTTATCCTTATGTTTAATGAAATTAAGTTCATAATCGACTTAATCTTTTAACTGTTAAGAATCAGTAGTGAATTAATATTTAATGCGGACATAAGCAGAGCTGCGTTGATGTGTAGGTTACACTTGTCTTCTTACAGTTAGTCGAATAGAAAAAGTTTGGTTAAAAAAACTAATATTCATCTACAAATAAAATGGATTTATTTATTTTATCTTCAATCTTAACGGGACCAACGTTACATGTTGGCGTGGCGACTGCAGTTAAATTATCACTACAAGTATCATAAGTTTGACCAAACATTTGATCAAATCGTGAATACTGGCCGCGTAGAAAACTGCGTGCAAATAAAAAAAAAACGCCATGCGCCGAACGCTACAGTTAATAACGCGGAATGATTGGACGCTTGGACGGACTTTCTCGCGGCGCGTCGCTGCTGCACGCTGCCGATCCACTGGCGAGAGCGACGCAATCCTCGTCTTTTACAATTACAAACAAGGTAACGGCATAGTCCCACCAATTATGCTATACGTTCTATCCTGACATAAGTGACACTGTCGCGAAAAAGAAGACTTCCAAATTTCTTTTTTAACTGTCGAACTTCTCTAACTGCATTTTGCTCTTAACAGTTCGAGTAAAATGAGTTTTGTATTAATTTTGCGAGTATTATATAATGCACTCCTAGTTCTTGCATAAATCAAATGTACATTATACAGAAAAGACATCGTCGTCAAATATTCTGGATGTCAATTCGATCATTGCTGCCAGACTCTGACATGAAAAAGATTTAACCAAACAAAATGGGTTGAGGGGGCGGGGAGTTAAAAATAATAAGTATAATTTGAAAATATATTGTCCTGCTCTCAGTGTTGCGTCACTTGGAGTTGTTTACGTTACAGATACAAATTCGTTGTGCTAGTTGGAGCGCTAATTATAAATAATATCTTGGCAGAGCTAGCATACAGCCATGTGATTCCACACGAGGCAGAGCCTGCACTATGGTGACCACACAACTGGGAAACATGCACTTTAAAAACATAGTCATATATATAGATTTATTAAAAACAAAAGCAATTATCTTTATTCGGTAGGAATAGAATCCACAAATTGGAGTCGGCAGTAACAGCGCCTATCGCTAAACCGACCATTTATCATCCGTAGCTATAATATATACACACAGACACGCGACTATATCGAGTTACCTACAAGTGTCCAATTTATCCGCAGCTTCGAGGCGTGAAAACTGGCAGCTTGTTACATTTTCGCCTAGTATCCGTTGCACGTAACGCCGGTGTTGCTATACTCATTCTTTTTTTTCCAACGCCAATATTACATTGTATGTCATGCACTCGCAACACTATATGGCCAGACATAACAAAAAAGTTTTTTAATACCTTGATATTAACAGACACGAATCGTTTTTTGCGTTATTGGAACATTATTGCAGTGAAAATATAATCATGAATAAAAGAGAAATAACGTAGCCTCCGTAATTTCCCGACAAAGTTAATGGAATGTAATGTATGTCCACGTTTCACTAGTTATGTTTACGTCCCTCTATGAAATAGGTGTTAAGCATATTACGGTGCAACAGACACAAATAGAGACCCCGAGCCACTTCTAGAAATTCTAATTAAAAGAAATCTAATAGTACTCGACGCTGGATTTGGACCGAGGGCCTCACGATCGACAGTTGTAATAAAATAATGTTCGGCATTAAAGTAAAAAAAAACTATATAAGTAGATGGATTCGTTACTGGAACCTTAATTGATATATCCACCCTCACAGAGATAACAGTTTAATTTTACATTCAAACTTGGTAAAGGATCTGGCATAAATATAATTAAAAAAAACAATTCAGTAACAGTGACGTCAAGTATATAAAACCGTCAAAAAACCTAACAAGCTAAAGCAAATTGATTTGGGCCTTTACAGAGAAACACCTTGTATATTATTGGAAGTAAGATTCACGTAGATTTGTCACTTGTCTTAGTGCTCAAGAATTGTAAAAGGTTACAATACTTTTTAAATACTTGTATTGTAATATAAGTACCAGAGACATACAATCTTCATCTAAACGTCTAACACTATATTCGAGGACATTAGTTATTTTCTTGTACCATCAAAACATATACTGGAAAAGTCTGATACAATTATTTAAATAAAAAAAGTCGCTGACACGCGGTGGCATTCATACAGCCTATGTGGGCTGGACAGTTGACATCTGTCAGTTTCAACGCACAGCTATTTATTACTTATTGTCATTTAATTAGAAGGCAAATTCCCGTGAAACAACTTGATGTACAGAACAGTTGATCAACGGTATAGGCGTTTCACGAGAACCCCCTGATCAAAGAAATTTAATCCTTATTATTTGACTCATAAGTGTTCCACAATGTGTCGCGATGAATATAAAGGACTACACAATATCATTGTAAGTGCGATCAACATACAATCGTCACGTTATCTCACTGTTTGCAAATCAAGGCGGGAAGCGACGCCATTATGATTAGCATCTTTTTGACCACGCACTACATTCAAATATAGAACGAACGTTGGTGGTCTTTTATTTACGAGTTCATGGCTAAGGTAAGAGCATTTACAGCCATAAATGCTTTAATAAAATTTTAACAGTTTTTTGTTGAAGTGGCTAATAAAAATCGACTAGCTTTATTATCTAACATATATTTAGGCAACGAAATATTTTAAATCAAAATAGATTTAATTTAAAATAACATAAAATACTTTTACGGGTTATTTGCTGAATCATTTTGACATACCAAGGCGAGAGAACTTAAGTAGCGTAAAGTAAGCTCCGCGGTAGAGTTAAAGCCGATTACTTTACCAAGTTGTTATTATGGTTCTGAAAAGCTTCGAGTTCGTGTTTGCCTCCTATCTTTAAAACGGCCAAAATATTTTTATCAGATACATTGTTTCATTCAATTAAATTTTTTAAATGAAAGTTGTAAAAAGAAATGCCATTCATTAAGTACTTAATACAAAACATATTATGACGAATTATGAGAGTTTTAAAACTATATATTATCTTCGTTTATTGGTCCACATTAGAATATAAATTTAGTTTAAACAGAAATTTGAAAAAAAAAATAAAGCTATCTGTGGCGATATTACCATAACATTAGGAGAGCTTAGGTACCAGAGTATAAGCGGCGCGCAAGAGTTAAAGCCGATTACTGCAAGTTGTTATCGCAGCAAAACTTGGAGAATTCCGCCATTCCACGCTCCGCCGAGCGGCTAATTTCTCCGCCGACGTAATTAAATGTATTTTTAGTTGCGGTTAATGATTATTTCACACTAGGTTTGAACGCCATTTGTCTGCCCTTTCTGGGGTTTCTCAGACATTCATAGCGAGTAATATTTCATTGTTGAAATAACTTCGTGAAATAAATACTCTGGCGTATCTTTTAAGAAACTTGGCGACTCAGATGAAAAAATGTTTATTAAATATAAACCTAGTCAAAAAAAATTATGACAATTATGAATCTTAATACACATTTACGAAACAATCCTTAACAATGTAATTAATATTGTACGGTATCATTGTCCATTTTTTAAATAATTGCATTATCCAAATATCATAAAATTAAAGTCCAGGAAAAACAATCAAATATTAACATGTCAGCCGCATGGTAAGATTATACAAAATAACGTGTTCGAAATTCAAAATAATCACGGCTACGTCACCCGCAAAGGAATTCCACAGCAGCGATCGTTTCGGCTGTGTTCTAAATTCAAACCTTCGCGGGGGATGAGTGACTCCCTTGCTTGGTACAGAATTTTTTTTTAAATATCAATCGTAACATGTAGGTACAGGCGAAGTGGAAACAGCGCCGTGATAAATCACCTTCGGGAAATTAAAAACTGTCTTTAAAACAAAACCTACTTTGCGTACAAATGCGCCTGTATTTGTGCAGGAAATAAAAGAGGGAAGATACTTGCATTAGTTGAATGGTGTGCTTTATTTAGATATTTGCACTGATTTCACGCTTATTTTAATTAAATATTTTACTGTAGAATAATCCATTGTGATTAGAAAACATTATAATTAAAAATTAAATCAGGTTTAAACTTTTCTCAAGTGCATCACATCATGTATATATATTATTATATTATATAATCTATTAGCGTTTTTCTAATATTCTGCCTGCCTCAGTTGGTCGTGTTGGTTGCAAGTGCACCTGCCGATCGGGAGGTCACGGATTCGATTCCCGGGTCGAACACTACAAAAAAAATCTAATTTAGATTTTCTAGTAGTTGTTCAGAGTCTGGATACGTGCCCGATGCATGGCAATAGGCTCGTCACATAGGTCCATAAAGGGACGTAAACATAACTAGTGAAATGGGGGCGTGTTCTAAATTCCTCTGCCTACCTTCAGGGATTTTATAGGCGTGAAATTACGTTTTTTCTAATATTCTACGGGTCAAGTGAGCAATTTGATTTTCGTTCAATTTAAAAACACATGACTCTAAAAATGTCAACGATTAGACGAACTTAAATTTATGGCTCCGAACAAAACATATAAATATAAAGGCTATTAGATTAAAATAGATTTCCTCGCATTTTGAGTGCACAGATCTGATAATTAAAAACATCACAAATACATTAACGTCGAGCCCGAATCTCATTTCTTCCGAAACAAAAAAGAAAGCTTAATTACTTTTTCTTTCTATCACAAAAAGCGGGAGATAAGGTTCTATTCGAATCCTCGTTATCAACGCTTTCGCCACCCTAGTGCTTGCACCCTTCTCGCTTTTTCCTTTTAAAACCCCCTAGAATACCTATCGGGCGTAATTTAAAGATAACTAATGCTCCCAGTCATTAGGGAACGTCGAAGTAAGAAACGGGAAAGAAATGCAAGCAAATGCATTTTTAATATTAGAAAACTCGATTCTGAATCGATTCTTTCATTTCGATACGCTGCTGACCGTAATGGAACGATGAAAGATTTGAAGCATGGCGTTAAAATAATTAAATCACAATACAGTTGTTATGAGAAAGTAATTGCTAAATTTGTTTATGACAATTCAATAAAATGTTAAGAGGTTAAACATTTAGTAATTTTCGTTTATACATTGATTTGAATTCACAAAGATGTTTGAAATTTGAAAATTTTTTGTGATACAGATAAAATATAGCAGCAGCCTTTAAAATGGCGGAAATAAAAATAACAAGATTTATGAAAAAAAGACAAAATTAGGAGACATACGGAAAAATAATCGGTATCTAGTGGTAAAATGCAGTACCTCTTCCTTACAAAAAGTTTCGAGTTAGTCTATGACTGTTTTCTTTACAGTCTATGAGGGCCAGAACACGATTGGTAAAAGTTTCAGATAGTAATACTATTGTATAAAAGTTATGATTAATACAATATATATTCTATGCTATAATAAGCTTACGAACTGATTCCGTCCGCGTGTGTTTAACTATGTTATTTTTATATCCTGTAAAGTTTTACGATGTCCCTGAATCGTGATCGCGGGACGTAAAGCCGTTCAGTAATATTTATTACAATTAAAAAATTTAACGATCCAATAAAAACTATAAATATAAAAATCTCTCCGCCATTGTTAATATAACTCTAATTGACCCGACGATACCAGTACGGCGGTTTAACGATTGAAGAAAAAAATACGTCGAAAAAAAAAGTTAAATTAAAATCGCCCTCCACGCGGCGACACGGTGTTTATTTTTTTGTGTACTACAAGAAAAAAGGTATTATCATCTTACGGCAGTAAAATACTATCGGACGTTTACGACAAATTCACGCGAGGTTTACTTAATAAATCTGACAGAACGCCAGGATTTATGCGCGAAGCAAGACAGTAGGTAAAAAGGAATCTTTTACGAGGCTGTAAAGCAGCTCAGAATGCGGCCGGGAACTCGGGATAATTCGGGAAAATCCAACCGGATTTTAATTAAAATTATTCAAATACTCTAAAATTGGTCCCCTCATTAGAACTTGTCGAAAAGCATCGGGAAACTTTAACTAGATAATAACGAAGCCCGCCTGATATTTGCCAACGTAAAATTCGCAGATGATTTCACACAGGACGAACTCCCACACTTAGGTATTGACAACGCAAACTCTCTTTCTCTCTTCCGTCGTATTAAATCAAAATTATGAAAATGATATAAAGAAATGTTTTAAGTCAGAAGTTATTCAAGAAGTTTTGTAAAATAAACAAAATTTCAATAACTGTCTTGTTACAGACATTACGGGCAATTGGTCCGACTAATTATAATTTTTCAAGCAACGACAGTATAATTTACTGTATTATAAATTTGTGGACATTTATATTCGAGCGGCAACACTAAAAAGAAAACGGGAAGTGTTGCCAGTTGTGTTCATTATTATTTTTCCATGCTCACGTTTTAAAATATTGTGACGTTGCTTTGGGAATGTTAAAAAGTGGTCTTGATTAAATAAAACGTCGCCATCTTGGACGGAGGGGGGGGGGGGGTGGCACGTGATGAGAATTGGACATTAAGGGTCCATAAACCGCTGAACGGTAAGTAATGGTTCACTAAACTTTAAAGATTTAATGTCGGAACGCGAACCGTGGAAACTAAATGAAGTAACAAATACGTGTACTTTTTCATGTTGAACTTTACAGGTAAATTATAAATTTACCCAATACTATATTTTAAGCATCACCCTAATTCTAATCATAGATGCCTAAATTACACACAATAAGATTTCTTTTGACTCACCGTCGTCTTCTATTTGCGAAAATAAACAAAAACTTGTCGTACCTGAAACAAAAAAAAATATGCTTATTATAAAAGTAGTATAAGCAAACATCATTAGATCTACGTAACAATGTGTCATATTGTCATATTCACGAAATATAGTGTCATACAGCGATGTTATATTCCGCATGAGTTTAGACAATAAAGGCTATAGAATTTTGTCATTGTATTTAAAGAAATAAATATAAAATAAGTAAAAAGTAAAAATAAACAAAACAAAACTCATCCTTAGCCCTCACAGAGTACCAGAACAACAGTATATGCAAACGTGTCTCCCAAATCGCCGCTATATATTTCGTCTAACAAGAGGCGAGCGGGCGCAGACGTTCTGCCAATATACGGAGTCGGATATATTTTTTTTTCTAACAATAAATTGCGGAATCTAATGAAAGGGCTCGGCGGCCGTGTGTGTATTTTATGTATTTCGCCATTGTGTTTTCGCGTATTCCCCGTACCGAAATTCCTAGGAGAGGCCAGTTCTAATACATACGTTGAACGGACGCTAGTTTCGTTAAATAAATTGGCATACCTCAGCGGAGCCGGATTAGGTAAGGAATGTGGATATTGAGGGAAAATGTCTCGCAGAAAAACACGCTAGGGTTGTAAACTTTTGTACTTTACATACGCGCTTACCGTACCGGGTCAGAACGATTTGGACGTTATTTATTGCGGCACGAGGGCATGAAAAAAGGTAACCCTTAGTTTTTCGGTAACGTTCACGTAATAATTACAAGGAAAATTGTCTATTTTTTGGACACAAAACAGCAATAGAAGTTCAGCGCGTAACACATATCTTTCCTTAGTTAATACGATTATATAGTTTGAAATGTATATGAAATTATATTAATTAATAAGCTTATGCTGATATTTCGGTAACAAATTATGACTTTTAATAACGTTATCGTTTTCAACATTTTATCTTCAGTGAGACGGCGGGCGCAGTGTACCAAGAGCGGCATGTCTACCCTAACAAACCTGTCGTGCCACTTCTACAATCATCACTCTCGATCACTGCTATAACACACTGATATCCAAAGCAGAAGTTCCGCACCGACATTTGAATAATACATTATCAAACAGTTTATCGACTTGAGCCGAACGCAAACAGTCGCGCGCAGCCGGGCGACCCTTGTAACAGGCCGTCGCGCTCTCGGCGTCGAAGGGGATGAATAATTACAAAAAGCGACGCATCCGAACGGACAGACATTAATATTTATATATGTCGTGTACAATTATTAACGGGGGCGCTCATACGTACGTGTAACACCTTTGCGAATAATGCAATAATTTCCGTGACAACTGTGACCAGAACTCCTAGAGGAGATTGAGATTGTTCCCATTCGTTCCACTTCCAATATCTGTTACATATTCTATCTGTTGCTTTTTTTAAACTTCGTTCCATTGCTAGTTAATAAAAAAAACTCTTAAAAAGCCTATAAATTAAAATTAAACTAAGCGTAACTAATAGGTGATAATAAAGTTTAACAAATATTAGTGATAATGATTATTTCTAACGTCATCGTCATTATCATCATTATTAGGAAACAATCCATGGCTAAAAATAGGAAGGATTTTTTCAAGGAGAGCGGATTAAATATTCACTATTTCTCAATATTCAAGCCACCCCCGCCATATAACCGGTAATTTTCTAAAGTACAATGGTAAGTTCCATAATCAAACAGATTCGAATCCACGCGAAATCCGTTTGACAAACATGGTCACAAGCTATTGGGCATCACAAAAAACCCGGGTCCACTACCAGCATCCCCCATCAGTTCACACCAGATTGACATCTGTCAGGCGAGGGGCCGCCGTGGGGTCGTTTTGACCCCATGCTTTTTTCGCTGGTAAAATAAATTTTTAATCAAAATATTTTCGCCTCCCCTCGCGAGACGATGTTAATTTCACCATTGTCAATGAGTGACACAAGTTAAGTCGAGATGGGTGTGGCTTGACTTACTATGAATAAATTAATCGCATACTGTTCAATGTGAATGAATTAAGACACTTTGTATACATACGGGGTTGTATATTTCGAATGCATCATCTCACTTCAATAATAAAACGTTTACATACGAATTCATCTTTAAATATTGCTGATATTATATAAGGATTTTGACTAATTAATATGTATACCATCGGGACCGGCGAAGCATTATTTATATCTTCATTATGCATGCGAAAAGTTGGCCAATGTGTAAATTACCTTACAGTACGTACGGACATCTCAAAAGGCTAAAAATAAACAAAAGAGCCCAATTAATTCTGAATCACACAAAAGGCTTCAGTGAATGCACAGACGACAAAGCTTGCCAATGTAAATGATAGGTGGTAAAGAGCCGTGAAAATTATGTACGTATCGTATTCTGGACAAGCGGCGAGCGCTGCCATGTACGGCGGCGCGTTCACGCCGATTTGTTACCTATCAACGTTGCCAGAGGGCCGTTAATCGCGCGATGGCCGTCGGCGTCGCGTCGCGCGCTGTATCAGTGAGGCACATCGTACAAAGCTTTATGTTTTAAAAGGTATAGTCAGGAACAAGCAGTAATTGGCGACGATTCGACGCGGCTATCGGCCACCGGAGGCATTTTCATGTGAAAGGAGTGATTTTTTGTAATATATGTGTATGTTAATGGGACGCGTCCCGATTTTTCGTGAGCTCTTTGTGTTCAACGCACAGCAGCGGAGTTCACTCGTGTTGTTCGCTATTATTGAAAAGTAAGAATGTTGGTTATATTCCCTGTCTGCTAGCACGTAATAATATGTACTTTTCCCAGTTATTTGTTGCGTATACTTGTATAAATGTATGATTGTATGTTTGTAT
>DWEI01002510.1:0-14230 GCA_018245875.1 Mysoria ambigua | reverse complement strand
CAATAGGCTCACCACCTATTACATAGTGGGACGTAAACGTGACCGGTGAATCGTGGGAATATTCTGCATTCCTCTGCTTACCCCTTCGGGGATTACAGGCGTGAAGTTACGTATTATCTGACACCTTGTTAGTTAATATCCTGACATCATATTAGAGCTCTTTCGGGGTACCGAGTGTCCAATAGAGTGTAAATATTGTTCTTATGGCTCTATTGCATGTCTGATATCTTGTGTACTTGCAGTCTGCGCGGTCTGAAGGCGAGTCCTCGGGCGAGCAGTCCTGCGAGAGCTCCGACGAGGGCGTGGGCCGCGACGCGCCCGCCCCCCACCAGCAGCTGCACCAGCTGCCCCACCAGCCGCACCTCCAGCACAACATGAGCCACCACGCCGTCAATCAGCCGATCAACAACCACCAAATGAACCACCAGCACCAGAGAAACTCACCTCGTCCACTTGAAAGGGAGTTGAAGGTGAGTCTTTATAATTGTTAGGATTTAATTTGAACATAAGATTAAGCCAGAAAGGAAATTTACGCAAATATGTCGTATCTACCTCAGCTTCAATAGTTGTTCCTGATTCTAGGCGCAACGATATCATATTAGAATAATTTTCTATTAAGTGATGTTACGGCATTAATATTTAATTTTGGATAATATTAAATGATACTGTACGAAAGTGAGGTTAAATTTATATCCGGTAATGCATGATGAACGTGGAATAGCAATTGATACTTTACTATTTTGTATCGTGTTGGCATTATCGGGCTTGTTTTGTTAATGTTTGAACATAGAACCTATGATTTGTATGTACAGTACAGATAAAGAACTTGGTAACGCATTAGTAACATTATAGCACATCGGTACCAAACCAGAGATCGAGGAGATCATGATAAATGACCAAATAGGGAAAAAGTCTAAAAATGCGCATTCGTTGCGGTCGTAAATATTTAAAACAAATCACATATACCGTCGCTAACATATTAAATCGGCCGCACCTTGAACATTTTCTTTGTGTACATTAATCGTGCGTTAAATCGATTTTAATGAAATTGATAAAGATTAAAAAATTAAGATCCTTATCGATCCGATCTATTTGATATCAAATAGTTATTTAATTATTAAACACGAATAATACATATTGATAGTATGAACAGTTATCATTATCGCGGCATAACAAGGAATGTATCTTAGTAAGTGTAGGTATTACGTGAGGCGCTCTCGAGTTTAAAAGACGTAGGTTAAAAAAGAATCATTACGTTAAATCTAGAAAAAAAACCGTTTGTGTAGACGGTTTACATTCATTTATATAAAAGTTAAAACATACCGAATATATAGGAGTAAAGTGATGGATTATACAATAAAGGTTTGTTAGTTTTTAATTTTTCCTGTGCGAGTGGACTTTGTGGTCGAAATATGTAGTGTAACATGAAATATGTTTCAGGTTCGAGATGACTTCGAATCACTCAAGACCTCGCTCCATCCGCACTTGTCGTCGCTTGCGTCGCTGGCGCAGGGGGCGCCGCTGTCCGCCCCGAGCAGTGTGTTCGCACTGGCCGGCGGAGGGGCCTCGGGAGGCTTTCCCTACGCCCCTCCAGCGTTCCTAGCGCCTGCGCCTCCGCCGCCGGCCCAGCCGGCCGGCTCTGCGTCGTCGTCCTCCTCCGAGGGCAGCGCAGCAGGCTGGAGCTTCGAAGAGCAGTACAAACAAGTCCGCCAGGTACGTTAATTTTTATTTAGGTAGGTTAATTTTTATTTCAGTCTCAAAATTTGATTTTCCCATGTTTTTACTCATATAACAAGAACGTCACGCGAATCCACACTGCCACTTTTTATGTACATCGCATAGAGAGGTTACAAAGCTTGTAAATACTTAGTCGACAACGACATAATGGTTGCGAATCGTATTTTTAACCCTCTTCCGACCCCCCTTATAATTTATTCACATCTGCTTTATATTAAGGCCGCTCGTATCCAATAAAAAGCCGCGTTTATTCGCTCTTTATTGGCGTACAACCCGTTTTTCCTTTGTCACATATGACATTCGTGTGAAGGGCTTGCTAAACTAGCGAGGGGTCATTCGGGCCCGCTTAGAGGTAACAATAGTCTGTCACTCGCGTCTCCCCGCCGAGGTTCAGCGATTGCGAGTTTGATAGATGTTTGGATATGTTCCAGTTTTTAATGTCAACAAATGACTTTACTGTAATGATGTAGTCGTTTTCGTTCTGCGCGATAATATCTTAGATATCATATAGATGTTTTTCTATTTTGATTATACTTATTTTGATTATACTTACTAATGCAATTCTGATTGAATTATTATCCTATACAACAATATTTTAGCGGAACATCATGCCTGTAATAGCCGAAGAGAAAGGCAGGGCAGTGTCATACACTACACTTAACATTTAAATAAACTGCACATTTTCAGGTACATAGTGCATGTTGAATGTTGTATTATTATTTTAATACAAACATACATACCTTCGCACAGGTCCCTCACGGAGCAGGCACATACCACCGAGTGCCAAGTATCTCTATACTTTCAGCGCGCCTCCTTAGCACACCGTTACTGTTTACATCACTTTCATACGTTGCGCCGAACCATTGCCTCGTGCGTTACGGTGATACAAAGCGGCGGGCCGTCCGGGGTGCGCCCGCGCTCGCCCGCACGCCGCGGTGCAGCGACGCTAACAAGCTGGCGAGTGTTCAGCGACGGCGACGTATGAAGCGATCGGCCTTGAGCGGACCACGCGCGCTCTCCCTGCGACCGGCGGTTCGACGATGTTACATTGTGAACAATACAAGTCGCCGAAAGAAGTCTGTTTATCTTTAGTTAGCCTTTTCAATGATTTCTCAACACCGTGGAAATAATAATGTTTTTGTAAATTACACGGTACCTACAGCGAACGGATGTTTAAGGATATTGAGGGTTTCTTGTTCGAATGAAAATGTACTTACAGCATTGTTATCGTTTTGATAATTAACACATACCGTTGAAATATAATATAAAAATATTCAATAAAACAAAAAAAATATTAGCATAAATGAAATAAAACAAATAACTTATTACCATAAATATAGACAGCTAAAACTTTTACGGAGAATATTTCAACTATAAAAATATTTCTTTTTCAAGGTAACCAAATTGGGTTTAAAAATATTAGATGTAGGTGTAGAATTTAACGGTGATATTTTAAATCACTAGAAATTGGTATACGATATATATAAAAAATAATGTTATGATATAACCATATATATTATATCACCATTTCATATACATATAATTTGGTCAAAGAAGGGAAAATTATAAACGTAGATACTATTATATTCTGAAAAAGGTTTTTTTACACAAAGCATAACTCTTTATTTGACTGTTTTCGACATCTGTAGATCTGAGACGTGGATTTAACTCCAGTTTTCCGTTGATCAGATACATACATATATGTATGTATGAAATGGCCAAAATACACTGTAATTATTAATGAAATCTTGGCCGAAATAAATTTCAATTTATATTGTATCCCACGTTGAATTGTTCAAACAAGTTTCCTTTACCAAATATTTGTTATGAATACAATAATTTATACACGCAATTATTTTAAACGCGCCGCTTCGTGAACACAATTTTCGGTCGCACAACGTGGGCACCGTGCCGCCGCGATCGAGACGCGCGCTCACGTTACTCGAGTATCATTAATTTGTTTAACAAAGCGATTGTTTCGAATTTTAATTTTAATACGTTTATTGGGCCTTTGGCGCGTTTCCATGGCATAAGGCGCGGGTCACGCGTCCATTGTGGCCAGTGTGCAACAAAGCGCGCTTTAGTGTAATGCACCTTGCGATTCGTTCAATAACTGTGCCACAAAGGCGGGTAAAGATGTGGGGCGAAAACTATATTGTCGAGGTGTGAATATCAACTTCAATTACGTAGTTGCTGCTTTGTTGCATTATTGTAGGCCGATGTTTGTGTGTAGCGGGGCTCATTTGTGGGTTTTTATTGGTTCATAGTTCTCGCTGTTGTTTAATACAGTATAAAGAACCTTTATAATAAAGCTAGGTGAATGCCCTGGCGGTCGACGGGAGTAGTTCTGCTCTGTGATTCCCAGCGCCAATATGCCCAGCGCTGGTATTATAGGTACAAGCTTCTCGAGGAAGGTCTATATCAAGCAGAGGACTGAGACAGGTTGATTATTTCTATGTGGAACAATTTGTTTATGGCTGTTGTAGAAAATTTGTGTATTTTCTCTAAAACTCATAAACCCAGTTTGAATTATGCATACAAAACAGCGGCCTTCTATATTGAATAAAATTTAATACGTATTCTGTACCTATGCTTTATAAGTCGATTTTAAAGGTTCCGCTGTTAAAAAGAGAAATTGCTCATCCATAATTTGCAGTAACAAGACAATTTTTAGTTTATAAAGCTGCAATGGATTGCTGTTAGGATATAATGCCGTCACGTAGATCGCACGCCGCACGCCGATCGCCCATTTGTTAGTCGCATCGCGCCTCGCTAGGGGGCGCACTTGTTTATGGGTTACACGTTTGATTTATTTAATTTATCACCTCTCTATTAATATACCACACCTTACATTTGTACGTCGTAAATCTGTGGACATATTTGCAATTGCTTACTTACGAGCGCTTTGTCATCGAAAAAGGAACGCAGCGACGCCATTACCGCACCCCGAGCGTCGTAACTAACGTAATCTCGAAAGTTTAAATGTTTTAAATGCACGTGCCCTATTAGATTCGCCTTCAACCTTTTAAAGTAGGCTATGGGTGCGTTCGAAAGTAAAAAAAAAACGAATGCTTCTTCTTTTTCAACTGGCAACCCAAACGATTAGCCAAGTGAGCCATCGAGCTGGCATTCGAGTGTTTGGATATTTATTTCGTCTAGACACGTTATCTCTTGGATGCTTTCGATACGTTTATCGGGGTGGAATGTTTTATACACTTGAAAATAGGTATACTACTATTTAAAAGTGTATACCGAATGTGGTTATCTATGGTTTGCGTGGTTTTATCTGTGGCTATAGCTCTAAATATCGTACGTGCCATAGACAAGCTAGACATGATACACGTCAGATATGGTTAGCGTTTTCATATTAGCATAATTTAATTTGGAATTATTGTAAATATTTTGTTTTAATAGTTCAATTGTCATAACGAACTATATATAGGTATATATATTATTTTCGACACATCTTACGAGACTTCATTACTGAGACAAATTTTCGAATGTAAGTTAATGTACAGTGGGCATGTAATATTATTATCGCTTGTAAACTAATGTCGTGGCTACAACAGTTCCAATACACATGCGATTACCAGCCGAATTGCACGGTGATAAGAGCGATTTTAGTGTAGATGGTCGAGATGTTGTAATACAGAACATTTCTTACTTTAGTACGAACACAATAGGTCGAACAAACATATTAGTTAAACATTAAAAACCGTTTGAGACTTCCGATGCTAATTAAGGTGTGTTCATGTTGTTATATCATGTATATTTTTTGGATTTCGATGTGGTCATTATCGTTAAATAGGCGATTTGTCGACGCAATTAGTCTTAAATGGCTCGTTCATAAATCGCAACGTTTATTTTGTATCGGTGCATGGCGTTTATGTGAATAAATGTGGCTTTTAAAAAACTACTTTCGAATGGTATCGTTCACTGTGTTATTTAGTTTTAATTACTGGATAGTGTATTTATGTCGACACTGGTATCCATTACTTTTGTTACAATTTACTACTTATATATAGGTATATTATACTCGAGATAAATTAGTTCTATTTGCATAATAAATGTAAATTATAAGCAATTAATCAGCGCCTGCTGATGTCGAACTCCTGGATTCGTCTTCAGGGTCGGATGCTATTGGATTTTCCCACCTTACGATCTAACTTATATTTTCATGTGGAAATTTCTAGCGGTGGCACGGAATCTGAATTGTGTGTTTGGTGTATGACAATAGCCTTATCTTTTATTCCCTTGTGGGGTGTAAACAAAACTGGTGAAACGTGGAAATGGTTTATTGCATTGAGTGATTACAGACGTGATGCAACGAACTTTTTATTATAATTCATAAATTTTCGTTCCTTTGCTTCGGAGTTCAATTCCACACGCGACTATCTAAATGAAAATGTGTATATTGTAAATTATTAGTCATAATATATTCTTCTTAGTATCTACAAATTTGCGATCGTGACTATAAACATGTATTTTTGATGTAACATTTTAATAGATCCTATTGATCATACTTTTGCCGGTGCATAGAACTAACGATTTGTCACAACATCGCTTAGGTGAGCTATCTTACTGGTTCCAATTTATTCATCTACGGGCACCGTGTATTTTACCAGTTATTGATATGTGTAAATATTGTAAATGTACAATGAGTCAGTACACGATATTTGTAATTGAATAAAAAAAGGGACAAGAGGATTTGAACCCAGTATTTTTCGATCAGGCAGTTGCGCTTCGAACAACTTGACCATTGAGATACCCAATTTAAACGCTTTACGATTTTATAGATATATGCGTATTCTTGCAGTTGAATATTAAATTATTATTCTTATTATACAGTCATACTACATAATTAAGCTCATACTATAGACCAACAACAAACCAAGATAATTATAGACGAGCATGGACTGCAGTTTTGCGATTCTATTTAAGAGAACGGAAAAAACCTTTGTTTGCTACGATGTTTAAAAAAGCAAAAATAAAAGGAATTTTTAAAGAATTTAAGAATAAAAAGTTTTCTAAGCTTAATAAAAAATAACAAAAAAAGAACGTTTAATTTGCCGCTAAAAAAAGAAAAAAAGTCGACCGTTATAAAGACGCAAAAGCAATTGCGATTTCGAGTAATATTCGATATTCGATTACAGTCCAATCCGGTGCATACGACACAAATAGAGTTGCATGGTGTCTGCGCGGCGTGACGGGTCACCCGAGACGCTAATGTGCGCTGAGTCGATACACATGGCGCGATCGAATTAGAGTGGCCATTTTGAAAATCATATAATGTTGCCATCACGAAATACCATCATTAAGCCCGTATACACATTCAATCTGCAACTGTATGTTGTTGCGGTAAGATTCTTTTTTGTATTGGTTTAACGATCCTAAACTATCACAGGTTACCTGGTTTTCCTGTTCAGTTCTTTTTAAGGACTTCAAAATTCGGGTAGCGTAGTCGTTGGCTGCTTAATTTGATAATGAGATAGTCCTAGGTCACCTTAAGCTGGCAACATAATGGAGACCATCTATTGTACTTGTAGAAATTATGCTAGTACTGAACCGGGTCTGAATTTCCGGTAAGTAAACATTGACAATTATAAAATTTGCAATAAGTTGCCAGTTTTGAAAAGTGTGAAAATTCCTTAGATTGTATTATTTAATAAAGTGATAGTAGTGTTCAACAACGGGACCTACAGCTGCATTTTTACGTCCTCTCCCACAATTGCGTGACGCTTTGAGAACAATCGAGAATGCTGCGTCAGTGTGGTTTGCTGAAACTACCGAATTATGTCATCGTGTCTGCCGGACCTTTACAAACAAAAACTAAGAATTATGACGATTTAATACTGATGTGGCTCGCGTTGATCGACGCGTGTTCTGTTGGTGGATGATAAACATTTTATTATCGATAGAAGATCATTATTGCACGCTGTCGTATCACACGTAAGCAGTATGTGTCGGACCCCGCGCGCGACGCAAATAGCCAGTCAGCCGGGGTGCGCTCGCTCCGTGGCGGTGCACTGACGCGTCTTGACTCATTCGAACTGTCACCGCACGGTGTCACTGTCAAGATAACTTTTAATGTCACATCTCGGTATCTGTGCGCGTTGATAATTATGACACAATTGATGTAAAAAATGTAATGCGATTTTTGTTGCTGGCAATTAAATGTAAAATAATTAAACTATTTTTTGACAAGGTTTTATTTCTATATTCTACGTTTAGGCAGGCATACAAGCAACGGGTCAAATGAAGCTAAGTGATTACAGTCGCCTATGTACATCCGCAAAACCCGAGCAGTCAATCCGTTGCCGGGTTTGAAGTAGAGCTTTCTTTGTGCGTTTCTTGAAGAACTCCATGACATAGCCTCAATTGGAAGCGGTATTGTGGTGAGGTATATTTACACCGGACATAAAACGCGAATAATTAATACTAATCAAATATTTAGAGGATAATGGGTATTATCCAAGAATTTAGTTAGCGCGTTTTTTGCATATGGCTTTATTTTGCGTTTATGTAGTTCATTTTTTTTTAAATTTTAAATATTTCGTTGTACATAAAAATAAATTGATCACGCGCCTTCGTAAAAACTAAGTTCCAGTTTCACATTACTACCACGCGCAAGAGCCGATTATCAGGGTGGCAGAGTCCAGAGGGTGGAGGGAGGGCGCCCGAAATAGCCGGCACGGGACCGGGGAGCATCTGCCCGTTATAAATAGCACCCTCAATGTAGTATCAAGGACGTCAATGTTTATGTCACGTAATTGCTCCTTCACTCGTTGCCAGTGCGTTTGGATGTATTCGAAATTCGCCAATGAATTGCGACATGTGAGCGACTCGATTGTAACCCTGTGGGATGTGGGTAAAATGTTGCAACTTAAATATAACTATGAGAGATATGGGAAAAGTAAAGCAACTCGGCCATAGTCATGACAGTTCTGTCAGAAATGCATTTTCTACATTCCGGTTATGAGTAGCAAACTGTTAATTTGAAAAACATTAATAGATACAAATATATTTAAATATGTGTATCTGATGATCGCTATGTGCATCTATTTTATCTATAATGATCACCCAGGGTTCACTTGGAGAAAATGCCAGGAATGGTGTAATGCGGAAAAGCATTAAGTACGCTCTTATTCTCATTGGACTGGATAGATAAATTAAAGTCGCCATTTTCTAATGACGTAGAGAATTGATTGAACTTTGTTTCTTTTATATGTTTTAAGATTTGTATGAGGTTATAAAGTTGCAATAATATAAAGAATTATCCTACCAAAAATAGTCACTACAATTAATTAGCCAGAATTCATCGGATTATGAAAGGGAAATGAGATGGTCGATATATATAAAATACAACTTCCTTTGCATGAAACCCTAAATCGAAAGCCACATTTGGCTGGCAGTTTTTGCTCCGAACATTCCTATAAAATGTTTATCGCCGTCGCCCGGTGCGTGCACATGTGGCAAGCCTCTTCAGAGATTATTCTAAAATTTCCAGATTGCCACCCCCGGCAAAAAACAAATAAATCCAAGGCCTCGCACAAAAAGTGACCCGAATACTCGAGTTGATTGCATTCCCCTTTAAATCCAGATTTACAGTTATCGCGGTTACAAATGGCGTTTGAAAAATTACCGCACTCTATGTGCTCGGTGGTCGTCAAGATAATAAATACGGTTTGATGTTTTCTATATGGTCGATGCAGATTATGTTGTTTTTAAATATGTTGTTCGCTTATAAACGACAAGGTTACTTGACACTTTCTTGGTTGTCATTTGTGTCAAATATAAGTCGTCCAAATTAGTATTATTAATTTTGCAGGGAATCTATCTACTCCTATTTATCTATGAGAGTTTCTGTATTACACTTTATTAAGGGCTCACACTTAACATTACGATATATCCGGCATATAAGCCAGCTTATAAAGTTAACGCAAGTTATATAATGTACAGGGATAACGTGGATGTGCGTCCCTACCAGAGCTCTGTACGGCGAATATGTTTATGTTGTGCATTTCCATGTGCCGGGGGTGGCGGTGCCGGCGACCCGCGGGTTATCATTTCCTGTTCTCATTTTAAATTTACAACATTTTATTTTTTGTTCTTGCATGCCAGGAAGCTGCACTTTTATTATTACGACATCAGTTAAATGATATTTTCATATAAGGGGTTTGTTATAAGCTAAAGTAAGATGACAAAACCTGATGACGATATGGCTTGTTCGATGATGAAATATCTAACATAGTCGGTGAATCGTCTACAGTCTACTATAGCCTACTCCTTCGGAGAAATATAACCGTATGTTCTGTTATAATACCTGATACCTATATTTACTTATATGTTTCAGTATAAGAATATTTAAGTAAATTGTAGCGTTATGTATAGTATAAAATTTTGTAAACCGCGTATATTTAACTAATTATAACATAATTTGTTACTCTGAAACAAAATTTTAATATCTTTCTATAATTTATAGTTATACATATATCATTAGTAGGTCGAGTTTTAATGGATGTGAATACGTAACGGCCGAGTTGATTCTGATGGAACTCTCAGTGGCAAGTAGAAACTTTTTACAGCAATAAAGGTTAGGAGCAGAGAGATAATCTGCTTGGGTACCAGACCCAGGGCGCACGGTTCGGCAGTCAGTTTCACTAACCACTAGATCGATGGGTGTATCTACTAATAGGCATATAACAATATACATAGATATAAAAAAAAAAAACTATGCCCGATCTTATGCTTGCTTGGTGGGTGCGTCGCTAGACAAACCGTGTGTGCAATAGTAAAATCTGGAAACATAAAAGTAAAAATCCGCGGTTCGTTTCGCGCGCACTCCGCGGACCGCTCCGCTCGATAAAGTGTCGAACAACAATTTCACTGTTTATATGCGTAATTGTTTATTAGGTCGGAATAGGGCTGTCGAGTTGTCAACGCGGCATGGAAGTGATAACAATAGATTTATTAGTTGGACGTTCGAATGTGAAAATGGATATTTAATATGGCTTTGAGATTTTATACAGTCAAATGTACTTCAACTCTGGTGTTCTGGTGTGCCTGCTGGTTACTACTTCGCGATAACTACTCACATGCCCAGTATGGAGATTACTTGCTAAGCCCCTCTCGGGACGCCTATGTCCAACAGTGGACTGACACAGGCCGATGTCTGAAATTATGATGTCTTTTTGTCTGCATTTTATGAAGAAAATGATGAATATAGCGCACGTCAGTCTGTAATAACAGTAACTTAGTATTTAATTCTCTCTGTCCTCTGCCTATCTATTAGGAACTTCGTCGAGATTTTATAATTGTAATATGTATTTAAAACTGAACTACGTACCTAAAACATATATATCAGATATATGTAAAGTATGTTATATTAAAGGGTGCACTTAAGGACGACAAATCTGCTGTTACAATTAATTTAAATAGCGTATAGTATTATTGACAACCCTAGGCAAGTAAGCGGCGGTGGCTTTGTCGGCGGCGACGACGTGGCTTTATTGCCGCCATTCGATCCAGCTATGTATGTGCACACGCCGTAGCACGCAGAACGAACCACTCGACCTAGCTGCTTGGATCGATGTTCTGTTGCTGCCTCGCGTCACCAAACTCGATTCCAATGCAGACGGTCACGGTCAGCTATACTAAGCACAGCTCGTGGCGAATAAAAGGCTTACGAGGAATCCACGCGAATTCCAGACCTACTTTTATGTTAAGATAAATGATTGTTCAATTTCAATTAATAATAAATTACTGTTTTGCAGTTCTATCAAAGGGAGAAATTTAACAAAATCAAATATTTCTTCCATGATCCATAATTATAAGGATTATTTTATGAGACCTTATTAATTATTTTGGCAATAACAATAAAAGAGTCGAATTTACCTAACGAATAATATTATATTGAGACATAATTTGATATAATGGAAAGTAACGGAAAACCCCAATATGTTGAATTAAAAGCTGAACAAAAGCTTATGTATCAGTCGAACCGGTAAATATCTCCTTCTATACAACGGTCATCATTAGCCAGTAGCAGTCCACTGCTGGGCACAGACCTCCTCACGCTCGGCATGCGGGTATCACAACCGTATATTAATAATAACTGACACCTAACACACAAAACACACACACACGCAGACAAATATAATTTGACCTTATACATTGTTTAAAAGTTTTCTTAGTTAGAATACTTTTTGTAACTTGGTACTTGGTGCTTGGTACTTTTCAACGTACATATTTGGCGCGTTTATTTCTCTATAACACGGTATCACCTTAACGACAGTATGGTACCCGTAACGGGGCCGACGCTCCGGCGAGTCAACAGGGGCACGTCGGCGCAACTAAACAGTGAGCGCTTTGATCAGGACTCCGAGTGTTCGGGGAAAGCACTTAATGAGTTACACCTCGAAGTACATCACCGACCGAGCCGCGACCGAACGAACGAACGAACGAAACGAGAGTCCACGCCGGTGTTATTTGTTGAGTAAATTTAAAAGTGGCTGAGATTTAATCGATATTAAAATATTAATTAAAAGTTTAACAGGTATTATAGAGAGTTGCCTTGAGTTTAAAAGTTGTTTAAATAGGGAGTCTAGAAATGTAAGGAATATTAAATATCACATAATTAACAATGAAAATAATTTTACAATTATTTTCATTGTTAATATCTATTAGTAACTATTATTTTAATGTGTATGAATATGTGTGTAATTATGTGTAAATACAACAAACGTACGTACAACGCGTTATCATCATTTTTTGTCTCCCGTTTGTCCCAATTGTCACGTTGCTTGTTTTCCGTGTCCCAGTTTCGGTTCCCAAACCGACAACAAAGTGATTAATTTAGGTATGTCTTGTTTTTGTGTTCCTTGTCATCCATGGAGTGAATACATTATGTGTATTTCATTAGCAAACAAACAAAATAAATTTTTATTATATTCCCACTTGTCTTTGTTGAAGCACGCTTGTACATACATTTCGAATTATTAATAAGCAATAAAAACTTCGTTGCAATTGCAAAATTTATATACAAAAATGTCAATTAGTAATCGTTAAATGTGGGGACACATCTAGCGCTTACATCACTGGCCCGCGCGCTAGACGGCGCGCGACCGCCGCGCGTCGAGCGCGCGTTTGATTTGTTTAGACAGCGGCGATCACAAAGCTCGGCCTGCAACGTTTCCTCTTTACGACCTCCCCAACTGTGGAACACTTTGTATCGTTATCCATTGTTTTATCAATTTCAATAATTTATCTCCGCAGCGAGAACGGAACGCATCTCTCCACACATAAAACAACGTGTGATTCTCGATTCTCCTAGACGTAAACAGCGCCACAGATCGTGGTTCCTTTTTCTATTTTGAAACGCTTGTACTTCAAATTTAACGCCGATTATTTCTGTTTAGCGTTTGTATAATTATCCCCGGCCACGGATTTTGCCGAGCGGCATTTACGCAAACCACAAATCATGTACATACCTAACCGCATGTTTGTGTAAACATCGCGAAACCGTTATCCGACGAGATTCGATAACAAAACTTTACAAAAGCATTCCACACCAATGAGTCCTTATCGAACTAATGCGAGGGCTTTTTGTGTTTTATTTATATATACACAAACATAAATATAAGTTGCAATATAGCGTACAATCAATCAAGTATGATTTGAATGAAACACGGCGATAAACCGTGCGGGCGCCACCTAGCGGGAAGGCGTGGTGCGGTAATGAAGGCAGTCCATTAACTCTTTACTAGCAGTTTATAGGTGTTTTACAGGCCGCTTTAATTATTGTAAAACGTGAATTACACCGAGTATGACTGATGGTTGGTACAGCGAGGTAGGCCGGCGTCCCCGAGGGCTAGGTGCCGACTTAATACCTACTCAATTCACATCGTTTCTGCAGCCAGATTGTGAAAAATTGATGATCATAATCCGCGCCGCGTGCCCTGACTTAAATTCTATATTTAATCGCTCGTGATACGATGACCATTTTTAACGGCGCAACCATTGCAATACAAATTGTAAGGCCGTTGATCGTCAGTGATGAGTTGCGAGTTAGTTTGTTTAGACGTGAGGCTTGTGCGTAAAGCGCGGCCGTGTGTTACGTAAACAAATACAAGTAGTACGCGTTCCGGCCCATTCATGTCGACATTTTTTGACGCTAACCGCTCATAACAAATGCCCACAAGTTGCCCAACACTTCTGATTTCGTCATTGCGTCATACGTTCTAATTCATTGTTTTTGTAACATATCATAAATAATAAAAACCGTGACGATAATACATTTTTAATATGTAACAATTGGAAAATGAATCTTTAAAATTTAAACGGAATACGTAAATAATATCAGATGCACATTTATTAAGTTTATTTCAATTGTTCAGTAAAAATAATTATCCGAAACACATACATATGTTGGATATTAATTATCACGACAATTTAACATCGATTTTCCGAGCTACATTATTCGCCCCTCGAGTGT
>DWEI01002509.1:0-14233 GCA_018245875.1 Mysoria ambigua | reverse complement strand
AACGTAACCGGTGAATCGTGGGAATGTTCTACATTCCTCTGCCTACCTCTTCGGGGATTACAGGCGTGAAGTTACGTAACTTTATACATTACGTAGTTATGGAAGAATACTTAGGTACTTGGTTGACGGATACGATGCGAGTATCAAATGGTAGAATCGGAATATAAATACATGTTTTCTGATACCCACATGTTGTGTGAACTATAGCGGTAACAAGATACCACTGAATGGAAACCGGCGTGCGTGTATGAAGAGAGTGATTAACATAGAAGAAGCACGCCAGCGTTGCAATGATAGAGACATTCGCACTATAAGCTCACTACCTACCCCGTAAGGCACCTGCCGTGAAGATATGTATGTAGTTCCAACAGTATATGACTACAGAACCTGTCCGATTGTGCAAGGAACGAAACGCAAGGGGTAAGAAGTCTCTTGTTGTAAAACGATTTATACGTCGTCGCGCAATCGTGTCGTCACATGTAAAAGTATTCTGTTAGCTGTTATACCCGTCTAGCACGAACCAATAAATATTCTATTAAATCTCCTTATGGACATAACTTATAATATTAACAGTTCCATGGAAACATGTCACTATGGTGAACTGTAATTTCGTTGTAAGTGTTTAATATTTAACTAGGTGTAACCCGCGGCTCCGCCCGTATAGCGGAGGGTAGACTTTACATAGAGTAGGCGAGCCCGAAGCGCGTATGTAAATGAAAATGTAACATTGATAGAAAGAGAAAGAACATGCATTTGGTACATGTGGTCATGGTTTCATTTTCAACGAATTTCAATTGAATCGGCACACTACAGAGACTATTTCAAGACTGAATGCCTTGTTCCAAGCGCGACTGCTGATCGTGAGGTCCTAATTCCAATCACTTCTATTGTATGTTTGGAACTTATATTTCCTCTTTTTTCTTTTTAAAATCAAATTTTGTACCCGGCGCGTGTCCACAGGCTCACCACCTGTTCCACGGTAGAACTTAAATGTAACCTGTAGTGCATATATTACACTCCTCTGCGTAACTTGTTCAATGACATCAGTTTACACTAGACGCCGGCGGCGCCAGAATCGCCGGTGCACAATATTAATAATTTGTAAAAATAAAGAAACGGTACCACGATTTACGGGCGCGTGCGTTTTTGCGCGGATCACCTTAATAGTGGTGCCGTTTATACACTGCGCGCGCAGATGGAGCGGGAGCATTACAAAGTATGGTAATGAGCAATGTGTTGTCCGGCGAGCGACCACATAATAACTGCATAATGATCATGTACGCTCGATGCGACTAATGCACCTCTATTAATTTCGCCAATTAAATGCAAACTTGTCCAACGTCTCGCCGGCACGTTGGCCGAACGCAATTGTCGTGGTGCTTTAGGTATTTGTTTGACTGTGTCACACCGCGACACAATAAGCGATGTGTTCGTATCAATTGTGTGGTGGTAAAATTTCCATGTCAAGTGTAATGAAGTAATAGGTAAAGCGAATATTTAAAAACAGAAATGACCTATACGTCATTGGCGTGAATTTTTCCGTTTTGCGTGTTGCCATCGCGCTACGTTTAAGTACCACTATGGAGTGGGTGGTTAGCCTGTTGCCATACGCCCGGCCACATGTTCAGACTCCGTACCACTACTGGAAATACTAAGGTAGAAATATCCAATAGTGCGCGACCCGGGATTTGACCGGTGTGCGATTACGCGGTAAGCTTTTATAATATTCTAAATGCTGAATGTTTTCACTCCCGTGTCGATGGTCGCTGACGGTGGCAAAAGTCAATTTTTCTACATTCTTTCATCCATATACAACACATGTGTGAAATTATCTACATACGTACTGAAGTGGATGACCGTTTTACGCCATCTTGTTTTCGCAACAACCCTTGTAAGCTAGTGGGGCCTCGTGTGTTTTGTTACCGATTTGTCTACGCTTCTAATTATAAAACGTAATTAATTATTCATTATTCATTAAATATTATAATGCTTTATATGTGTACACATAGATAGAATAAATAAATTCTTTTTCAATATCATAATGAATGAATAAACATGTTAAAATAAAAGAAGTGAAACATAATGGAACGCTGTTTTTATTCATCGCAGAGTTTAATTTACATTTAAAATATTATTTTTTGCGAACGTTGAAGGACGCAGGTGTCGAGGGAGGCCAAGACCTATCTCGATGGAATAGGTCAAATATTGGCTGATGGGGGAGACAGAAGCCTCCGAAACTGGCGTGCATGTATGAAAGGAGTTATGAATGTGGAGGAGGCGCGGCAAATCTGTAAGGATAGAGATATCTGGCACTCCGTGCTCTGTGCCTACCCCGTAAGGGACCCGGCGTGAAGATATGTATGTAAAATATTATTCAGTGGCTATTCCCTGGCGTGAAAATTTTCAATACTTGATTCCAGTGCGATTTGTCAATGCCGATTATTTATGTATTTTATGCCTATTAATATGATATGTCATGGGCAAGTGTTTCCCGATCTACAATAATATACACACAATAAAATTTCGAATAGCACAATAAAAGACACAATAAAACAATGACACATGAAATGACAGCAAAAATAATGATGACACACTTAAAAATAAAACAATGTATATTATAATAGCGTGGTAACGTTCCTGTGGGCACAGTAAAGCCAAATTTAATAATTTTTTATCCGCAACATAAATTATGCCATAATTCAAATAAATGAAACATTATGTTTAAGAACAGTTAATAATTATGAAATCTACGAGTATTAGTTACAATTCCTGCGCCGCTAACAGAAAAGAAAAAAAAACGAAAAATATAATTAAAAAGCGGTAGATGTATGCATATGTATATATTGTTTTGAATAAAAGTAGAGCGAGGATAAATAACGCCCGACATGTATTTCAATGCTGGCTGATTATCTTTGACCAAGTGTCGTACCAACTTTATTAGAGCAGTTGGCTGGTGTTCCACGAAAAAGAAAACATTCCAAAAAACGGGCCCACCTCAAACGAACTCTAATTACGAACCGTTTCAATCAAGGAATGCATTGAAATAAATTGTTTGGCCTTTGATCAGTTGGTGCGGACGGACCCTCGCGTCTTCCGGATGTAATACGGTTTTGTTTTTAATCTGTATCGACCGTGGCGCTTTTGATGGCGCCTTTTGTAATTGACGTTTTCGGTTTTTATGTTGCTTTTTAATTTTTAAATCGTCAAAACCGAGTGTAATAGAGTGGATTTTGTTGAATTTATTTTATGAGTTTATTTATATCTCTTCTTTATTGTTTCTCATATACTTATATATATATATACTTATTCATTTAATGTTTAGTATGGCGGAAATTTAAAAATGCGTAAAGTTCGAAAAAGTCGTGGACTACCGATTGCAGGCGTAGTTTGCACAACGTTTGTCTTAAACGGTTTTTTTTTACGTCAAAGCGGCGTTTTTTTGTATTTGTGTATATCTGTTTGCAGTTAGAAGCGCTATCTAATCTGTATCTCGTGTGTAGAGATGCATTGTCTACGCGCTTCGCTCTGTTGTACCGCCATATTTAGATTTTCATTATTTACTTGCTGTGTGTTTTAAAAATTCATAAAAGGAATGTTTGTTAAGTACCAACTTATTGGGAAAGAAAAGTCTAAATATTGAAATTGACCATCGCTAGTGGTAATACAAAAGTGTGAAACTCATTCACCTGAATGTAAATACCATTGTTTCGTTTTTTTAAATGCAGTTATTAGCAGTCATATAGTTTCCAACATTTTAATGTTGTGTTTAAATACTTCAAATATAAACGCTTATAAAACATATGCATTTCCAAGTCATGTGACAGGAACTTAATCATCTCGAACCTGATACACTGATAAACTGTGTCCTCTCTTAGAACAACCTGTTCCAATATGCAGTTGAATGACTCATTCCAAATTATCTTGAACACCTATTAACTGTATTTAGTGTTCTAAAGCATATATATCACTATGTACCGACGCACCGTTTCCACGCTATATTTAAATGTTCCCGGCGATCCAGAGGCGTTGAGTAAACAACGCCAGAGCGGTCAATATCCCACCGCAAATAGATGTTCCCGGCGAGCGAAGGGTTAGCCTTCCCTACGACACCGTCGTCCACAATGTCAATGTGGTGTTTCGAATATCGTTGTGCGTTTGTTAAATATTGAAATTTTATTTTCAACGATATTACTATTTATAGGCCATTCGTTTTTAATATATTTCTTCTTATATGTATTTGGCACTTCGTCTTATGAGTTAGACCATTGTCCATAGAGTATTGGCGAGGTATCAACGAATATTTCGAAACGGTTACAAAGTTATTTAGAAAATCTTGTCGAAATTCCATAGGAACATTTTTTAAATAAATCTACAATGAAATGTTTCATATTACTTACTTCGAGATAAAGTATTCTCGTATTACCAAGCAATGAGCTAATAAACGCGTTTCGTTTACTCGAGCGCGGGACTCGAATCCCTTCCTGTTTGAACAAATATTATATTGTATCGCATCTTTTCCGTTGGCTGTATAACCGCCTGTGTGTGTGCCCGCGGTGCTTTGTTAAGAAAAACTGACGATTCGTCAGCGACGCGTCTCATTTTACGCATTCCACGTTCGGAAACATCGATCGCAAACACTGATAAATATGAAACGTCCTTTGTAATTCTTCTCTATTGTAATCTTTTTTCGTCGGGAGCCCGAATATGTTACGCGCGGGAGTATTTATGGTGGGCGCTATCTTTTAAATCTTTTGTGTGTTTGTAGATATTTAGATAAAGTTATACTGCTAATGATAACACAAAGCAGCGCACCGTTTGATCGCAGTGTACTGCTGTGCATAGACAAGAATTTATCTGACATGTCTTAACTCATTAAACACACCATCTTTGTTATTTTATTTTTGTTACGCACTGTTGCATCTGTTATGTAATGTGATGAATTAAGGCGACGATTTACATTTGTTACGTTTGATTTCGAAACTTGACAATTAATTAGAAAGTTATTATTAACATAAACAACAATAAAACTCCAGATTACTTAATACATATTACTATGGTAGGCGCAAAGCAACAATCAAGCAAATGTAATAAAAAAAACGCTTACCGCTTTTAAAAACATCACAATACAAAAGCTTGTCAGTGGTGGAGTTGAATTTAAAAAATATATCAAAGAGAATTCCAATTTATACGAATATATCCAGGCGATTTTAAAACTTATCTGTTTAGAATACGGCACACAATTGCACACAATACAACATAATAGTATTTAAAGCTTCCACATTGTTGTTACTTATAATAGCGAAGGTTGTACGCATGAAATGATTATAAGTATTATTGCACTTCTCGGGTACAATAAAGACATCGCAATCTGTTCCTTAATCCTCTGCCCTTAATACTGGCACACTCGATCACAGATAACGTGGAGTACCTCCACGTGAGTTGCACATTGTTACTTTTTAATCGCTATATAATCTATGGCAGAAGTGCCAACGACTTTTTTTACTGTAATGACGTTTGGCGGGAATACTAAGCGAGAAGTTTACATACATAAATGTATCGTTGTTTTTTATTTATCTGTTCCTCTAAATAACATACGAGTATTGTTTATAAATATTACATTGTTCATTATTATGTATGTGTTCACCACTGCACCCTGCACAACTTGACAAGTTGCAGAAACTTTATATGTAAAACCATCTAGTCATTACGCAGAATCCAACTGAATTTTCAATAGAATACCATTCACGATGCGTCGTTAAGAAATATTTAATTAAATATGCCAATTTAATAATTTTATAACTTCATGCAAATTTAGCCTGCCTGGCAGCATGAATTAATATTTGACCACAAAGACGTACCTAATTCCCGACCCTTCAAGTTTATGTGTAAAAGAAACCATACCAAAACACCCTATATTTATTCGTGGAGACTTCCGTACGCTACCTCTGGAAGGGCTAAAACGCTATTGGATTAAATTGCATGATTAAGGAATGTACCAACATTACTGCTTATATTCATATATATTTATTGGAATATTATCTGTTGCAGGTAAATCGAGGCACCCGTTTTCTCGGTAAAGTATTGGTGTGAATGAATGGAATCACTATATGAATACTCGTACTGTTGCGAGATCTGTTACCGAGGTGCTATGTCCGTGCATGAGAGCAGGCATGTTAAATCCTTCAACCTTAATTGTTGCTAACGTAGTTAATGTCAATTGCCATTTTCAGCCAGTCAACCGAGGAGGTGATGAAAACTTGAAGTACATACTTAAATTACCCAAAATTAAACAAATCATCAAAAATATATTATCACTTTAATATTTTAGTACTGTAATACAGTTGCTCATAATGTATAGAATCTATTGAAGATGTGACAATAGATTTTGATGAAACGCCATGACGCCTCAAGATGTCGCGCCGCGCACGGCTCGTACATTTTGTTACACGACATTATGCTTGATATATTTATTTATAGCGAACGTTCTTTGTTATCTGATTTATCGATTTTTTATCGCGGCAATACTAGACTAGCAGAACACGCTTCGAGAGCTGACCGTGATTGATAAAACATGTTTGAATAGTAGCTAGTTACGCTCAGTCATTTACATATCTCATATTTTTTTATAAGCCACAACAAATAACTGTCCTGCAGTGACCACTGGACGCCGTAAATTCAGCCATGCCCTACTTAAATATTACAGAAAATGACGGTACGTGTAAAGTTACCTGTTTTATTAGAAAGAAGTGCCAAGTACATATTAATATACTAATACGTTTTCACGCCAAGTTGCTTCCGGGGTAGACAGAGAGCATCGAGTGCAACATATCTATATCCTTACAGACCTAAGCGTCCTCTACACTCGTCACTCTACATAACCGCAGGTCGGTTTCGGAGACTCCGCTAAGTATTCGCTTGGAAATACCGCCGAGGTCTCAACGTTTCCCAGACAATTAAACAAACTTGTGTTGTCTACGCTATCGCAGCGCCGTGTCGACACAGAGTTCCCGGTAAGGAGGCGCGGGCCGGCAACGTAAACACGAGCGACGATCGAGCCCGCCCGACTGCGCGCTCGACGGGCCGTAGCGGATGGCTCGTCCGTGGCGTCGTGTCGGCGGCACGAGGAGAACGCGCGCACACGACGTAACAGTGTTGAAAACTTGGACGCGAAGATATCTTTGTGATGTGTCAGGTGGTTGGTTTGTATCTATACGAAATCCGTCTTTATGTGGTCCCACTGGTCGAAAGGAAGACGCAGCGGAGACTGCTCGTGTCCACGGCTAGACATGGGCCTCCTCTGAGGCGTGCGGGTAAAGAGTTTTGGTTAGTGGTTAATGTGTTTAATATGAAACGTTCTAACGCGATACTGCCTTTCGGCAATACACACAGGATCATATGATTTCTATAGACGGAACCTGTGCTACGATTTATTCACTTTGTCGTCTTAATACGCAGTAGTGTGTAAACAGCCTAAGCCGCGAGAAACGTTCACACGATGGCGCGGGTCGATACGATATTGACCCGAATATCACCTTGTGCGACAATGGGCCCTCCAGCGGCCACTTCACCCACATGCTGCCGTTCGGTCCGCGGACCGCGGGTCGCGGCGCCGGCCGCCTCGTTTCCACGGTTTAATCGTGAAAAAAAAAACTCTTCGTTTACTTGGAATTATTGAGAAAAGCTTTATATCACTCTTAATGGTGCATGCTAATCCAATGTCATCTATTGTATGGTCACATAGGTGACGTTGGCTGAAGTTCGAGATCACTGACGTGCTATTGGAGAGGCCTATGTCCTCTATGTGTCCAGGATGTCCTGTATGTGAATGTGTCCAGGATGTCATGTATGTGGACAGGAATAGGGTGGTGATGATGATAGGTGAAGTTATTCGGTTTAATGAAATATTTAAAAAAATCACGTTTTAGATGTTTATTATTATGATTACAATATCAATATCTATGTATCTTCACATACACAAAGACACCGTTCGCTCTTTGTTACCTGGGCCATCAGAAATTTATTCACGCTCTCTGGCTAATCCTTGCATCACGATGGCAACACCGGTACGCTAATGAATGTATTTTTATAGTCATATTATATACAAAAATAGCTTAGTCGTTCTCGTAAACTGTAATAAAAAGTTAAATAAAATAGACAGGATTCTATAAATTCGTAGTTGCACTACTTTATTTATGTTAAAACATATACAAGTTATTTTCTTAATGACTTACCAGTAAAGAGTTTAATTATACAAAGTACTGACAAGAAATCTTAGTAAGTACACCAGTCGAAATACTTCAAAAGTTTACAGACCAATGGAAAAGCCACCTCACATCGTCCGGACAACACAATTTACGTATCATAGTTATCTAGCGAGGGATCAACGATCTATATGACCCAGAGGTGTAATCTTGGATTAGTTGGCCGTGTACGCACACTGCTCTGACAATTAATGCGCTACGAATTTCCGGTGAAACAAGAAGTTCCAACTAATTTCCATGACAGACACAGCTTTAAAACGTAATTAGGTTATATAACAAATACTTAAACACATTTTATTCCATCGAGGTACAATGTTTAAAACAATTTACAAATGGAACTGTACAGTTCCAAATTCAAAAGAAAAAAAAAACACCAATTTGAACTGTACCAAATCATGTTCCAACTTGCCAGTGAGATACTACAGACTGACAACGCCGCCTGCAGTACGCAAGAAGAACAAAAAGAAGCCTTCAAGATTGTAATCCAATAAACGACACATCTAGTACAAAACGCTCCGATCCGTGCTTCGACGGATCGGAGGTTACGCTACCATTGTTCGATCGGATGACACCGCTACAAACTGCATTGATTTTGAACTGCGTTCCAAATTCAATTCTCGCCGCCTCGCCCCGTTATCGGCACGTTGTTTACGACGGCCGTTTGAACCCGATGAGTCTGTTCGACGATATATATTTTAGTCGTGTGCCAGTGAGACTGGCGTTTCCTCGAGACAACGTCGCCACCGCCGTTGACATTCTGGTCAGACTAGTTGCGAACTATTACCATGCTAATTGCAAGCTGCATTTCTTTGCTCATTCCTCCAGTGGTGCTCAACTTTTCTCGGCTAATAACAAAACGTATACGCACGGACAATCCACAAATGTTGAGACACGTTTACATTTGCATTGCGATACCAAATAAAATCGCGACTGCTAGATCTTTGTCATAATCAAGTTGGCTTGAAGATTGCTGCTTCTATATGCATATATTAATTAAGTAGCCCTATGTCTAGTGCAAGAGCTTGCAATGCAATGCTTGGGAACTTATATCCGTTCCACTGGCCTTCGAGAATTTTGAACGAATGTAACTTAAACAAAACAATCAAGTGTCGGAGAAAATAAATTATATTGTTTTTAAATTAACACATGTAATTATTGACATTTCCATATCAACACACGGGCACAATCACAATATAAAAATACTCATATAAATTTGAAATAACGGTTGCAGCGAAAGTTGAGTAACGCTGTCCGAGACTATTTGTGAAGTCGACGTACCTAAGATAACTAGATGAAAATAAGGCCATTTAGTTTAATTAAAGACACTCAGATAAGAACTAAGTTGGAAACTAAACAGATAGGACTGTAGCTCGCGTACAATTTCTAGAATCTAAAGCAGAATAACGGCAAGGAAAGTTAAATAAAAATGTATTATAACCATTTCATGTTAAAGAAAATTAGTATTTCTACTTACAGTCAATTTTGTGTATCAAACGCACAGAAATCTTTAAGTAGAAAACCCCATTAAAAACTTACAATTTTTCGCGCCGACGATTTCAGCGCCACCGGAAGCTCTAACGTCAAAAGGAAGTGCGATGAGTGTATTTGAATAATGACAATGCAATGATTCTGCCCGTCGACTCTACTCTACGTCGTACTCTTTAATTTTACAAATAGCGGGAGGTGAAAATTAGGATTATGTTCCAAATATCTCGTGCTGTCACGAAATGTTTTGACTGAGATTGGAATACATTTTATACTTGTTATGTTCACTCGTGAAAAATTAGTAATCGTTTAAAATATTCAATATGTATATGTATTCATCAGAATACATTAGCCCATGGAGAAAAGCAACGAAACTCGATCATTAAAATGTCGTTACCACTGAAAAAAAAAAACAGAAAACATTGCCTTTTACCACTTAATTATGGATAAGTGGGTACATGTTAAGTGTTAAAAAAAATTGTAAGGACCCATCATAGGCGGCGTTAGTATACAAGCATTTTTAAGCCATTTTAATTTGGGAAGTATTAACAAAAATAATCTCCTTTTAAAACCTTTTTAAACATTTCACTATTTGATACGTGTCGTGTGACAGAATGTGAAGGACTGATAGACTTCACATATGTATATTAAAACGCTGCGTGAACAAATAGAAAATACGCCATCTGTCTTAAGATGTTCTCTTTCACCGTCAGTGTAAGTAACAAACAGTACTCGAGTACATAAAACGTCCACAGTATAAGTTTCGCATCGCAGAGCGATTTCTAAGAAAACCCCCTTCATAGATCACCGTGCGGCCGGCCGGGCACACGGCTCGCCCGTTATTGCAAGTAGGAATGTGTTTTATTAGCCATTGTTCTATGTCGCCAGTGATGCCAGCTATTTTAAATTCCGCATTACAATACGACATCGGCTTCGATTCTTTGAACTCTGATTAGGAAAATGTAATGTTCAAAGTGGTAAATTAATTGGCAGTTCAAAATAACGTACGTTTTACTGTCTTAAAAATATTCAATGTTCAAGACTAAAAACGTTTCTGTCATCATTTGTTTAGTAATAAAAATAAATAAGTGTGAAATGTAAGTCTAAAATACAAAGGACATTCAGCCAGCGTATAATACGCCGAGGATTTTTGTAAAAAAATGTTTAATTTTTCCTTGAAAACTATTTTAAAATTGCACTTAAGGTTTTTAAATCTCAGTCGCGGTTATTCAAGCGTTCACACCACTAGACTGGCAACTCCGGCCATGCGCTTCGTAGTAATTTACCTACATTTTATGCTGGAACATTGCACCTCGACGCTATAAGCAATTTTATCGCTCGTGCCTTCTTTTATTTCTGACATTTTCGGGTCAGCGTTTCACTGCAGTTCACAAAGGGACATAAAGTTACTTTGTAAGCGCAATTTATCATCTGTAAATGATACAGCATGTAAGCGACGTCGAAAGTTTTACGGCCACGTACTCCTAGCGTTTCAGTATTTTTTCTATGTTTTGTACATACCTATGTCATATACATCTTAACATCAGATTACAATACACAGTACCGTAATAGGAATATTTTTGTAGAATAATTGCACACTGCAAGTTTTTGGAAAAATATTATTATAGTATTACTATTCCTAAATCAGACTGTTTGAAAATCCTTCAACATTATAACATAACATCACGCTTGTATTTCTCCGAAGGGGTTTGCGGAGGAGTGTAATAATCTCCAATTAGTATCTTGAACTTTTAGAATAATAATACTTTTAGAATAATAATAAAATAAAAATGTCCCTCATACACATTGTAAATATAAAAGCAATAATATTCGGCATCCTTACTTACTATGCTCTCATAAACAAACAAACTAATAGTTTAATAAATAGTTACACGGGCGTAGGCTTAAAAAATAAAAAAAATTCACACAAGTTATCTGTTGTCTTTAATTTACCGCCATTTATAAAATCTCTCATAGTTAATTAGTCTGTGGCGGGCGGAAACAACATTTCACTAGATCATTACCGCGTCTAAATATACGGAACAGAACGTCTATGGTAAAGCGGACACGTGTCTACTTGTCTCTGGTACTAACCGGAAATGTGGAAAGGTACACACCCTGGCAGCCATTTGATTATTAAAAAAAGCACTCTGTTTAAATTTTAAAATAAACAAACATTTTCCAACGATAAAATGTATTGAATGTATAACTTCCTACATATTTGGAGTAAAAGATATCCTATAATGAAGACCGATAAAGTAAAAATGTATTCAAATAAACGTGACAAACGATATTATATTGTTAGTGTTACAAAAGAAAACATTTAAGATTATACTAACCCATAATTTTGCAAAATAGATCGAAACACATTACGAGTATACATATTCTTAAAGGGAATATTTTGATTCCTAGGTCGGGCACTACAAATTTTTTCTAGCTAGATTTTATAGTAGTGGTTGGGAATCTGGATAAGTGCCCGGTGTATGGCAATAGGTTCACCATTTATTCTATAGCGGGAACTTATCGTAACTGTTGAAACGTGAGAGTGTTCTGCATTCCTCTACCTTTACAAGCGTTATGTTACTTTTTCTAAGGAATATTTTGACAATAGTACCACAATTTCAAACACAACAAACGCCATGGTCAAAACCCTTACGAATCTCATGAACAACAATTTTGAACTCGAGTCCAAGTGTCGAAGCGACAGCAAATTGGAATTGTTCGCGAACTGAGATCGGAGCGGCGTTCGCGGCGCTTTAGGACTCCCAACTTGAGCCGACTGCTTCGGGAGACAAATGGGACTTCAGCATGCCGACTTATTGGCTGGTTATAACAGAGGCGCACTAGATGTAACGTAACGTCACGCCTGTAATCGTTGAAGTGGTGCGCAGAGGATTAGTACACTCCCAAAGTCCGTCGTACTATAGAAAATGTAGTGAGCCTATTGCCATATAGCGGACACTTTTTCGAGTCACTACTGGAAAATATAAATTAGAACATTCCAGTAGGTATTGTCTGACCTGAGATTTAAACCCAGGACCTCCAAATCCGCAGTCGCGTTTGCGATCAACACCAACAACGAAGCCAACACGTCCGACTAAAATATACACCATTGAACTTAATTTATTACATTTCAACTGGCGGCAGTAGTCGGCGGTCATTTCAATGTCCAGGAACGCGTGTGACTTGGAATAGCAATCGGCTGGCCGAGGCGGTGCGCGCGGGAGTTTCGGCGGCACGTGGGCCGCGCGGACCGGGCCCCGGCGACGGGCGACGAAGTCCGCGACGTGCCGGCCGTCCCCGTCGGAGTCCATTACGTGTGCCACACTATGGACGCCGAAGTGATCGAGACGACGCCGTAGTGCGGCCGGATTTACGCGAATAGCCGGATTTTGCTGGGACAGTTGGTAGATTTTAATCGAATCGGCGTTCCTCGAGCTGCGCTCCATGGAAATTATCGATTTCGCGATTCAATTCGGCTGTGTAATATTGTTAGCGTTTAATGGACTGTAAAAAGACAACTTTATATTCAAGGCGACCTCATCGTTCGTTCATAGTAATTTACAGTTAAAAGCTTTTCAGAAGCTCTTCGTTTCTTTGCTCCGTAATGTTCGCTTCGCTACATTTTTGAAAGCACAATTTCGTTGGATCTTATTGTAACCGTACTTCGGTGACATCGAAGGATGTTACGAACCATCGTATCACCTCATACCTCGTCAAAATACTCGGAAACTATGATTGAACTGCCTCGTACAAAGTTCCGAAGCCCGGACGCCCGTGGGACGGTCGTCGAGCGGTCGGCGTCGGCCACCGCGCGCGTGTGACCTAACTGCAATCTAACATATTCCACTCGGATCGTGTAATTAAAGCCCTTCCAAAGTTCGCCCCGCGAGCGATCAATCTTCGTTTCGTGTGCGAATATCGCCTTTTATTTTCACCCGATACGGCAATTCGGCCGGCGCGCCTCGTCGGCCCGCGCGTCTAATTAGAAAGGAATCCGCGGCTGCGTCGTGCTTTATTTGTCCGCGCGGGGTCGCGGCGAGTCGCGGCCGGGTTATTATTGACGCCGGGTGCGCGCCTCGTCGCTCCGCCGAAATCGGTGAGAGATTCGTGTGCGTTACGTTACAGCAAATGGTGAATGATCGAACCTGAATGCACTCAAATACAATAAGTACAAGTAAACCGAAAACTAAATGTACGACTAAATGTAAACGTTCATTTTAAAATGTTATTTTCGTCTACAGCGATACACAAGAAATGTTTTTAATTGAATTTGAAAATTGTATTGAATCGACTGTCTCGACTGGTCGTGTTGGTTGCATGTGCGACTGCCGAACGAGAGGCTCCGGGTTCGATTGCCGGTAGTGCCGAACACTACAAAAAAAACTAATTTAGATTGTCTAGTAGTTCTTCGGAGTCTGGATATGTGCCCGATGCATGGCAATAGGCTCACCACCTATTACATAGTGGGACGTAAACGTAACCGG
>DWEI01002508.1:0-14234 GCA_018245875.1 Mysoria ambigua | reverse complement strand
CATGGCAATAGGCTCACCACCTATTACATAGTGGGACGTAAACGTGACCGGTGAATCGTGGGAGTGTTCTGCATTCCCCTGCCTACCTCTTCGGGGATTACAGGCGTGAAGATACGTTTACTTATTGGACACAGCATATTTTTATTTTCGTTTACACCGTAAATGCACCGTCCTCCCTATGAATCACGTAATTAAATACTGCCCCGGCGAACTTCAACCACACGCACCTTGTTTATCTTGCATTCACGTGAGACAAATAGACTAAATTGGAGCTTGAACAAAATATATGGAATTGAAACACAGAGCTATATAAGAATGCTGGCTCGACCCAAATAAAAGTTGTTTGACGTAAATTCTCACTATCATCTATCGTAAAGTTACAGAATTAAAAAGTGTATTCAACCTTTGTATATAAAAAAGACCTTAAAATTTTGTGTTTGTTTACTAATCAAAATAAAAACTTTTTTAAGTTGGATAAAACAATACATATCTGTAAATTTTAGTTGACATCGGTTGTGTGATGACTAAGTTTAGAGAAATTGAATGAATATTGACACTTTGGCACGCCACTACAGTATCATCGGTATAACCAAGTTTCTTCACAGATTCTATACGTAAATTGAAACACGTGAAATTGAATAAAAAAAACCTCTTATGGACGTGGAAATATGAAAGTAAGAACTTTTAAACATTTTCAAAACGACAAATATTTGATGATGATTTGAGATGTGTTTGCTTCTATGTGAAAACGGCCTTATATGTAGTATTCGCAAACCACGAGTACGTCTCTCGCAGTCTTCGCTTCATTTAACCGCACCCCGAGCTGATTCGATGATACACTTATACAGGGCCATTTCAAAACTTTCAGATTCGATCAACAACTGGTTTCATTCCACCGGCGCTATCTATTACATTAAGAATGTTTGTTTGTCGCGACTCTTATTGAATATACACACCCGAACAAAGGAGCTCTCGAGTAAATTCGATTTGGCACAAAAGTTGCCGAAGTAATCCACTCGGTGGCTGGCTGGCATCAGGTCGTAAAACAAAGAGCACTCGCTGGACGCGACACCGACAAAAAGAAGTTTCGGCATTTTGCTATCGGAAGCATTGGATTGCAATTTAATTTACGTATTTTTTTTATTCATTAATAAAAAATAATGGTCCGACGATCTGAAGACGACAGCGGGGTATTGCTGGATTCAGAAGGCTCAGGACCGGGAGGCGTGGCGCCGATCAGGGGAGGGCTATGTTCAGCGGTGGACCTCCAAAGGCTGATGAGGATGACAATGATTATATAATATCGTTACGCTTGGTTTTCTATGGGATTCAAATTATGTTACGGGTGATGTAGGATTTATCTTACATAGATTTGATAGTCGAAATGTCCAGTAGCGACTCTGAGGCTGTATTTATGTCCGGTATACACCAACACGCTCACTTCCTATTACATAATGGGACAAAAACGTAAGTGGTCAAACGTGGTAGCCTAACACTCTATCTACCCCTTTGGGGATTACAGACGTGATAACTCGTTTCTTTGGGGTAGGCGAAGTACACCAAAAATCCACGATAGTAATCTTGTAAAATGAACGGCAGACCAAGGAGTGACGATACAAGGAGTTGTGGAAAACCAAATCTTGACTATCGTGTTGACCAATTATCAATATTACATACCGAAATAAATGACGGCACATGAACATTGTTAATACCTACTTCGATTTCTTCACGCTGATGGCTGTCAGTTCAGAATATCATCATCACCTGCCTATGGCAATCCACCGCTGGACATAGGCTTCCTCTCAGTTGTTAGCCATTAGCCATCTCAGTTGTTAGTGGCCATAACTCCCACGCGAAATATGCGGGTTCAGAATATACAACTCTGAAATAGACGTTCCAAAGATCTCATGTTAAATATGTATCGATACTAACTTCAGAGCGCAGTCATATTTTGCGCCTAATATGGACAACATGCTTAATTAAAGTACAGTCGAAACCAAAATGGACTGTTTAATTCTCATGCAAAAAAAACACTTATCTACGTTTCTTCAGTATAGACTGGTCACCGATTTTTAATCGCTTCCAATTGTTGTATCGGTTGCGTATGGCAAGACGTGACATCATGCCTGTATTCCCTAAAGAGGTAGACAGAGGAGTATAGTACACTCCTGCGTTTCATCGGTTACATTTACGTAACACTATGGAATAGGTGATGAACCTATCACCACACAGCGAGCACATTTACAGATTAGCCACAACAAGAAATCTAAATTAGAAAATATAGCAGTGCAGACCCGGGTTTTGAACACAGGACTTCAAGATCGGTGGTTTCACTTGCAACCAACACGACCAACGAGGCAGTCATTCCTTATTTTAACGAATTCCGCGGAAATCAGCGTCGCCATTTATCTGTCTGGATATCGTCGCGGGAGCTCCCGCCCGTCTCATCATGAGAAACTATATTGCAATACGTGTCACAGTTACTCAAATCGGGGTTAATATCGCTAGCTTTGTGTCGTAAGGGTATATTAATATTAAAGCAACGTAAATCCGAACACAGTGGGGTAGATCCTCAGAGATCCCTGCACTTGAACAATACACGACCGGACGAAATTATTAGATGATTATTTTTGTCCGGGATAAAATCAATGCCGTGTATACAGGAAGCATAGTAACGATAACAGGCATAATAAGAATAATGATATTAGGCATCCGTTGCTCTCTGCTAACCTAGTAAGGGACCTGGCGTGATAATACAATAATTGTCAAAAATAGAAATCATATAAAATTTCACAACGAAAGTCGTTGAAATTTCGCATTGAGACCACTTTAAAATTATTTTGAGTGAATAATAAAGTTATTTATACGAATTTTCAAACCAATAATTTTATTCAGCATTAACAACGCGCCCTACTTCGCAAGGGCGCACTGTACTAATGACGAAAACGAGAAATTTGCATTGCAGAATTATATTAATCACGTTTATTTTATACATGTGTCTATTGGGGAGAGAGATAAAACGTTGAAATGAAATAAATTCTAATTTGATTTGATAATAATTTGTGGATGTGTTTAATGTGTTCAAGGGAATATTTGGTGCTACCAAGTTATGAAAATACCCGCATTTATCCGCTCTGATCGTGGTCTTTACAAACTTTTGCTACTCCGATAACCGAATAGATACGTAACTTCACGCCTGTAATCCCCGAAGAGGTACACCGGTTACGTCTACGTCCCACTATGGAATAGGTGATGAGCCTATTACCATGCATCGGACACAATTCCAGACTCCGTACCACCACCAGAATTCTAATTAGATTTTCTAGTAGAAAATTTTCTAATTAGCGTTCGACCCGGGAATCGAACCCGAGACCTCCCGATCGGCAGTCGCCTATGCAACCAACACGACCAACGAGGCAGTCAATAGATAATAGATTCAAATCATCTTGAACACGACTCCCTGATCAAGCTGACGATATCATGGCCTATATGTAACAAGATTTTAGATCGTTCTACCGTACGATGAGGGACGAAATTACCTTCAATGGGAAACTCAATAATATTCTACTTTTAGGAAATCCCTAATAGAGGTAAGAAAGCTAGACGGACTTCTCTCGCTTTGCTTTTTGGGACACCTCAATGGCCAGATATCGGTGGCGATTCCCTGATACGTAACAACGTTCGCTCGATCCAAAAACGCAACAACCCCCATCTCCCGGGCTTCGGATGTCAGACAGCGCGGCGCCGCGGGGCTCGTGGACGCTAACAGGGCCATTTGATCTGCCGCCAGGTGCGGGTGGGGCGAGCGCGGGCCGCAAGCGGCCGCTGCTGGGCGGCGCGCGGGCCGCCATGTCGCCGACCAAGCGCACGGTCATGACGCTGCTCGCGCGCGCCCGCGCCGCCACGCACAAGCACGCGCCCGCGTGGCCCGCGCACCACGAGTAAGTCCGCCGCCCCACCTGCGCCTGACGCGGCTAGTGTCGCATGCACGATGCTCGATAGCCGATCTGATTTCATTTGGAGAATGTAGTTCTAAAATTATGTTAGAGGGTAGGAACTCGGTCGTCTTAGAAACAGTCATCATGGTTGTTTATCTAATATTAAAAAGTGCAAGATTTTTGGTTGAGGTGATTCAGGTTGGAAGATTATACTTGTTGTAAGATTATTCTTTAATAACTGCAACCTGCTGAAGACTCGTGTCACGAGATGATTTCTTAGTTCCTCGATATCTTGAAAATGTGCAAAGAAAAATACATTATTATTCTTGTTACATTTTCTATAAAGAAATGCTATAGAAAAACTAAAGAATTTATTAAAATAATATAATAAAAATTGAGTATTATTATATATGTTTAACTTGAAAATTCGCTAAGTACTAGTATTAGTAGTAGTTTAAGTAGGATTTGTAGTATTTTAGAGTTTAGACTTATACCCCGTACGCAGCAATAGGCTCAACTTACATTTCATAGTAAAGATTACAGCGTAGATAAAAATACAGCGTAGATTCTAGATACTACACTCCTTAGACCCTTGCAGGGTGAAACGGGCGTGATGTTACGATGTTTTACTATCCTGTGTCGATTTCGCAACTATACATGCAAATAAACATTCCATATTACCAAGATTTTTGGTTTTATCTCGAAGTGTTCGAAAATTGTCTATGATACAGTCAATGATAAGGTCAATTATGTATATGATAATTCAGGCACCACCGCATCTCCACAATATGTCTGTATTATTTTTGTTTAGCGAGATAATTATAAATTCATAACATTCTCTCTGTTCCAGACACACTGCTCTACTACCGCTGATAAGAGAAGACTTCGTGACCGGCGTGGGCGTCAATATCAATCTAGCTTAATTTCCACCTACCTACATATTTCTAGTCAAATTCAATAATATAGCCAGATCAAAGTATTATATATTAACTACTGTATCTTGTACATAGAGTATAGCTTGACGGATCGTTCTGTTATATATACGTACGTACGTGTTTGTTTGTTCTTGTTGTCATGTAAAACGTTGCTCCATTCGCATTGTTAGACGGTCCATAATATTTGTTTATGATCGGAAATATTGTTTATTTTATTTATTTACTTTTGTGTAACACGTTAAATGGGAACCGGTATAAGCCGAGGACGATGATGTCAGTAATAATGATGATAGTGATATCAAAGAAGATTATGATCACAATGATTAAGAAATTTTAAATAAATAGATGAATCAGGTTGTATTAAAAGCGCCTAAGCTTGCAAATGGAACAGTAACATTTAAAGGCGAGGCAGCTCTATGGGATATATTGGAAAGCATTGAGATTGTACCGACAGTTTTAAATATGCGTACAAATGAACGGTGATGTATTTAATGTGGCGCTTGTAATGAACTGACGGAAATAGATCAAGTCTTAAATTCGTGGGAGGCAGAATACGATTGAAGAAAGATGAAATTCAGCGATACTCTAAGAACTTTGCATGGTGAATTGTTATTTGGATGTGTGTTATGAATGGAACGAATAATTTGCGAGCGGAAATTTCGAAATCATAACGGTAATGTAGATTTACGTGGTGCTGTCTCGTTAGCGAAGATACTTTCACACTAGCGCGCTTCTGTTCCGCGTGTGAGCATGTTTTCACTTGCCGTTAAAATTTTCTGCGAATGAATTAGTATAAGAGGCAGTGGGTCGACCTCGCACGGTACAACTTCGATTCGTTTGCTTTCGTGCACACAAGTCCATACCACACTGTTTTATGTTAGCTCATGAGTCAAACTCCATAGACTGATCTATTTCTCTTTCTGCCAACATTTCCGACTAATGAGCAAGATTGTTAGTCATTAAGAATTACTGTATTTCCATAATAAATGCAATTTAAATTATAAATAGTTTTCTTCTTGTTCGGGACTCTTCTTGCTCTGTGATCGTCATGTGTTTAGTACATTGACTATTTGACAACTGTCAGTATTACATCGATAATGACGAAGATGACGTCACAGTATGGTAACCAAAAATTAAGGAAAGATATTGGACAATTTTAAAATGTAAAATTCTTCTTCAAAATATAAAACTAAAGTGTTAATGTTATTCAAGGAAATATTAATAATGAGTATACAATGAGCAAGGTTCACCCCGCAGTAGCAGCGCGTCCGATTCCCTCAAACATATGACCTCAAAACTAGACATGACCTGCGTACATTTCCCTGCTTACGAACTATGTGTAGGTGTGAGTTTTCTTCGGTCAGTTTGTACGAACCGCAGATTTTATAAGGCTTTCTTCACTTAGAATAAATAAAGGACCACGGTATATTTAAGATATACTACGCCTTCTAGATGAGTATGATCTAATTTATCTTAGTGTATGTATATCGAGTCATATAATAATTATATATTTACGAAATATTAATAGTGTAAGGTGATCTATGCAGACGGAAAATTATTTATAAAAAGTAGTTCTCGATTTCAGTAGTTGAAAATAATATCTATAAATGTAAAATATTTAACGAAAATTGTAAATGCGTTCATAGATAATTAATATTCATGATTAACCCCATCGAATTCGGAATTATTAATAATATATAATCGTTTTATTATAAGAGAAATATTTGAAAAAGAAAATCTGCACTCCGAGCACTGTTAACCAACTAATTATTAATTATAATTAATAGAACATAACTAATATAATACAGTTATTGAACACTTGCACATATTTTACAGCTTCAATTATTTGTATAAACACAAAGACCCCTTCACGGTATTTATCCCAATGTTTCTAACATATATTTAACAGCATATGGAAATAGTCCCGTGTCTTTTACACATAAATTATAAATTATTATTTATTAATTTTAACTTATAAATCAATATTAATTAAAACAAATATAAACTTAAGGTAACTCTAATATTTTAATCAGATATTCTGAAGTTTTGATTAAAGTGGACGTCCATGAAAAGCCATGATTCTGCTATAAATGTGGTCTGAATATTTTTTTATAAAATTTCCATTTTGTAACAGTTTGAATAACAAAAAACTGTTAAGACTTGACTTCGTATTCTTATTTTAATGTATTTTCTACAAGTACATTATTTATACTTTATAATAGCTAAAAATTAAAATACTCTAATAATTTGAGACGAAATATATTTTCAGCATTTTTAAAAGCATTAAATAAAACATGAATGAAACATTTAATAAATTATTGATGCTTAATGAAAATGGTTCATAAACTTTTGAATATTAAGTATATTTATATATATAATCGTATCAAACTCGCTTATAACCTCGTCTGTGTTTTGTGATAAGTACTAGTACTTAGATATATTTCCGCAGTATCCCTTCCTATAAGATTTTAGTGGAATAGTCATTTTGTTATATCTTTGTAAATAAATAATATTGATTTTTACCTGTATTATGTAATTTCGCGCCTCTATTTCTGTATTTTTAGATCAAACTATACCTAACTACCTGTAACACGCTGAAAGTAAATACATTTTTGGTACTCGTATGTTTATCTTATATAGCTGTAATTATATTGAAATATTCTAAAAGATATTTTACTATATTCCTTATTCACTTTATGATATTCAACAATTACAATATAGTGAATACCTCCCTTCGTGTTTGTTATTGTTTTGTTATTATAATATATAATTATGATTAAATTTAAATTATAATCGATTCGATTATTTATATCGGTTGTTTTTAATTAAATGAGTACACGAATCTATTTTTTTTGTTATCGAGCTATAAGATAACCAATGGAATCGTTGCAATACAGGCAATGAACGATGTTTCTAGTCTCAAACAATATCAAACAATAACCATCAGTTCGTCAACCTAATAGCTACTGTCTTGCCGTTGTACGGGCGTCTGACGCCCAGCTCGGTCCAGCTTCGTTGCGTTCAATGTGAAAAAACACGCTCTTATCACGATATTTAATTGTGAAACTACATCTAGCTGTACACCATGACAAGAGCCTCTTTGATTATACCGATGGCAATAATAATTGCCACATAACATAGTAAATTTGGAATTCGTGTATTCGTCGTGTGTTCCACACATTGTGTTATATCGCGAGCAGACGTTGTAAGTGTTGTGGAAATTATAATTAAGCATTATTTTTGTTGGCGCTTAACATACTTCTAAAACTATGAAAGTGATATACTGTACTGATGTTTCGTATTGTAAAAAATATTGAAACTGATTACATAGCCAGAAAAACAAGTTCGATTTCCAACGAAAATGTAATCTCATGTCTAACCATTTTAACGAACACATATCCTCTCCTGAATGTACTGGCACAATGTGTTATAATTTTGTTACTATTGGTTTTTTTTTATTAATCGAATGCATTAGAATTAAGCGCCATTTTTGTCTATTTATATTTCTAGTCATATTTGTGGTTTGATTAAATATGGATTATTTTATTGATTAATTAAAATAATTCTACGTGACGTTTATAAGTTCAAAATGTATGTAAATTACGGAATTTGTATTTAATTCCACAACTCGAAATGTTTATATATATATATATATTTGCGCCTGTGCACTGATTTTGTGAGTAGAAATAAATATATAATAATATTAAAAACCTCTATTATTTATCACTTGTTCGAAAATTACAAGTATGGAATATTTTATATGATATAACATTTCACATAATTTTAAAAATTAAGAAAATAAGACTTTTAAACTGACTGTCACATTGGTCCAGTGATTGCCAGCGCATCCGCTGATTGAGAGGTCCTGGGTTCAATCCCCGGCTGTGGAACTGTTCGGCTTTTCTGTTTTAGAATTTCCGGTAATAACTAAAAGTCCGGATTAATCCGGATTAATAATATATGATTATAAACCCGCTACATCTGAACCGTAGAAGCGTATTACATATCATCTACCCTTTCAGAAAATACATACTTGAATTAAAAAACAACATTCGGTTAACAGTTTTGAAGACAACTTTTTCATTTTTTGTCAGTATGCAAATGACCATTTGGAAACCAATTATTGATTTTAATGTTATCCTTAAAGACATACTTTATACATAATATGTGAATTTTTAATTACTCATTAGTAAAACACAAATTACTGAATATGAATAACGAAAAAAAAATATGAGTTTCATAAAAACCCCTTCCCTAGAATGATTTTAACTGATTTTATTTTAAAAATATTTATTAATTTTTTTTATGGGTCGGCTGTGGCCTGATAGCCAATATCAAATCAAATTTAAATTAATATTAATAATAAACGTTTTAAATCCTTCATATTTAAATGTGATTACAATTAGAGTTGCCAGATGTCGCACAATTTCCAGAACATCTCTTATTGCCAAAGTAAATTTTTAATTTCCCACCGGGACATGTTCTGGCGCCTGTTTCTACCTCATTCGACTATTAATACTATTTTTGACTAGGATAAAATTTATCGTAATATAACAATAATTAAGGACGCTCTCTAGCTAGAGGAATGACGATATACGCAAAGTGGAAAACGGCCCTTAGATACGGAGAGCTGAACATCGAGGTCAATGGCGTGATGTGGGAAAAACGTATGACCAGCAGTGGAGGGGTCATATCCGATAGCGACAATAATTAGTAAATGCCCACATATTTAATAAGAAGTATTTAATCTCTCTAATAAAAAGTTAAAATCCACAACAAATCTTTTAAAAAAAGCGTATTACGAAGTGAATGATTACTTAATTAATAAACATGCTTTGCGTCATGTAACTCCCGCTCCTCAATAACTTAGCTCATATTTTTATATTACAAGTATGTACTTATTTTAAAAGAGGCTTAAGCACACCTATGGAGTTTCTTTCGCCGCTTCTCCTCCATAGCGATAGCATTTTCGGAAGCGGTGGTAGTTTCATTTTGAAGTACAAAAAATGTTCTTAAGAACCAATTTTGAATAAATGGCATTTGAATTCGAATTATAATAAAACTAGAAGACTACACACGAATGAAAATAATTTATAACGACTGCCACGTTGGTGTTTGGCAATAGGCTCATTCATCACTTATATCGTAACGTAACGTAAACTATAATGGTTGTGGTACATGCAACTCATAGTATAAGCATTACTAACATTAAAACTGTACAGTGAAAAGGATACGAGAATATATGACCATTTACAAAATTGATCAAAACCAAAAAGAACATGAAGAACATTTAATTACACATTTACTATGTCATTACATCAGATATGAAATATTTCGTCCCAGCCCACACATATAATCACAAAGTTATCATTAAATCATACAAGTTTAACGCGTCGGCAAAATTCACGTCCGTCTCCACGGCGTGACTGGCAAATTGGACTGCTGAAGTTTATAACAGCTTTAGTTGGACGCGACGGCCCCGCGCCCTCCCGTGACACTCTGTGCCGTCACAGCACTGAGTGTACCAGCTAACGCGTGTTGTTTGGACCGCGTATTAGTTTCGCATGCATTTATAATGACGACATTCGCTGTAGTGGCGAGGTTGGCAGAGTATAATGAGGGTTCACGCGTCGTTGGCCCAGTGATCGCGAGCGCCGCCACTGAGCGAGCCCACGGTTCAGATCGGACAAAGTATTATTGGAATTTCTAACCTGGAATACCCAGTAGAAGCCTGGAGTCTGGATTTGTAACGTAACTTCACGCCTCTAGTCCACAAAGAGGTAGATAGAGGAATGCAAAACACTCCCACGTTTACGTCCTATTATGGAATAGGTGGTGAGCCTGCCTCGTTGGTCGTGTTGGTTGCAAGTGCGACTGCCGACAGGGAGGTCCCGAGTTCGATTCCCGAGTCGAACGCTACAAAACTCTCTAGTGGTGAAAACTTGAATTGCCTCTCTCCTCTGCTTACCCCTACAGGAAATACACGCTTAATCTTATATCTCACGACTCTGAACGTTTCAGGTTCAAACGGTTAGCGTGGTCTTTTAAGTAGTGGGATGAGTTATTGAAATAAAAAAAAGAAAGACATTACTGGTTATATCAGTAGAGGCAAATCCGCATGCCTTAGTCTTCTAGAAAATACGATAAATATTTAGCTCGACTGAGACAGCGCTGCAGATTACTGTGAAATTAAATTTTATACGGAGAAAAGAACCGCGCAAGAATGGCTTGAGGATAGTACCTAATATGTCCAGAGTGGCAAACTTAATTAATATTAGATAAACGACCGGCCCGTTGGTGCAGAGTTTAGTGCACCTGACTCATACGCCGGGGTCATGGGTTCGATCCCCACCCAGAGTAAACATTTGTGTGATGAGCCCAAGTATTTGTTTTGTGTCTTTCGTTAATACTTTAAATATCTTCAAACGTTTAACTGATATCAATGAAATATTATACCAACGTATAAGCGACGTCTTAATACAAACGTAACAGAAAAAAAATGGCGCAGTTTCCACGCGGCATTGTCGCGACACAAATGGTACGTCGTTTGTCCAACTGTGGCACAGTTTGTTATATTTTCAAGTCTCGGCTGAATGTAAACAAGAGTATAACAATATATCAGGGCCTATATTTATCGCACTCCGGTCTGAAAATGAACAAGTACATAAACGCAATAATTTCCCATAAAGAAATCGTCGTAGCGCGAATGTTGATTATAGAAAGGAAATATGTACATACAGGAAACGGAACTCAAGAAATTGCTAAAATTCCTTTTTTCTTCAGCTAACAAAGTAAGGTATAACCATTTTATGGGTCTAACGAAACGAAGAAAATTTGAGTAATAAAACTGCCTATGATACTAAATTTAAAACAACATTATTACAATGTGTGTATATCCTATTATATATACTCGTAAATATGTAGATTCTTCAAAAAAACAAAAGTGTATATGTTTTCTTTGCATCTTTCTCTATCCTATAATAAAAACGCCGATAAAACATTTTCCTACTCGGTCTTGCACCGCTACAGATTAAAAATAAGGTATCATTATTACAATATGTATATTTTCTAGCACAGATAAAACATTAACTTTCACGCGGATAACCCGCAGCGGACGTCGTTTCCCGCGCGGCCCCGGCGCCCGGACGTCGAGCCTGTCACCTCTCGTTCGCTGGGTATTAGCGAGCTATAATCCTGTTTGCGGGTTGTAATATACTCGAAAATTATTATTTTTACGTGAAGACAATCCTGCTCACCGTGACTGAAAAATATAATGGTGTTTCAGCACCCTACAGCAAGGTGTTCTTCAGGCGCATCGTTTAAAAGTTCATTCAAGGCAGTCAACACATTGGTGACCCATCGTTTGTAGCCAAGGTCAATAGGCGACGAAGACCACTTACCATCAGCTGGACGTGATCGTGTGCCTACTCGCTATGCCTTTTAATATTTAAAAAAGTCCTTAGTCATAAAATCAAGTATCATGATTGATACTTGCTTGTTTAGTACTCTTTTCACAAAATAACATACAATTTTTGCTCCTTCAGCACCATACAAGAACTGAGTAAATTATTAAAATTCTTCCTGTTCTCTCAGTACAATCGGATGTCGGATGAATTAAAATCGTATCTCATTTAGAATCATGCTGTAAACTGTTTGATGCGGGTCTTGAGTCAAAATGAGAAGGGTCTCCCTCCGTGGGCTGTCTCGACAACCAAACGTCTCGGGGAAAATTGTTGGAACATCTTGGACGTGTGAGCGTGCGCGTTCTAGATGTTTCGTTTGACTTTATTGACCTTAATTGATGACGATGATGATAGAATGATTAGAAACGCGGGTGACTTTTAAGATATTACAGGTATACTAAGGCATTGTGCCGTGGTTAACAATATGGTGGATAAAATTTAAAATATTGAACTATACTCATAAAATATAACAAAAAAGCTCTAACGCGAATTTACTGTGTTGAGCGGGAACTGATAAGGTGTGCTGCTTAAAAGTATTTTTTGATTATGTCTGTAATCGTCTCGAAAATACATACCCGAATAAAGCCAGTAAACAATTTAGGGAGCATTAAAGTATTACGTAATGTAACTTTTAAAGATTCTTGACCCTCCCTCTCCCTCACGTAACGCGGCGTTACATTTTTCTGGCCCTCCCTTAACGTCCCAAATGATCATTTTTATCTAATAAGTTGAGTGACAAATAAGTTGAGTGAGGTACCGGTAAGTCGCTAAAAAAGTTCTATATGAGGAAATAATAAATGAACAAGGTATTTCCAAGTCGCAATCAAACGCATCCTAACGTTTTACAAGACGCCCCCCCCCCCCCGCCCTGAATTACATTACATAATACTTGATCGCTAACTATATATAAACACGAAAAGTTTAAAAGCAAAAGCATTTTTCTTGTTTTATAATAATGCGAAACTAAAATTCAAATCAAATAAAAACATATAATTCAAATCAAATAAAAAACCAGATTATAATCAAGCTTATTCGTACCTACGCTATAAAGTTGCGTATTTTCGTTCTGATTAAACTGTGATAATAGGACCATATCCAAGACATAAGACAGCAACTTACCTTAAATAATATTTAACATACCTAAACAGTATATATATTTATTTTATTATATTAAGTCCCTCAATAATTCAATCATTATATATTTTTTTGCTATTTTATTTTATTGTTTTAGTAATATGGTCATGATACTATAAGACAACCATTAATATATATTTGTCTAAATAAATGGTAATTATGTGTAATATAATTCTGCAAGTAAACCACTCTTCTTAGTTAAGACTGATCATGACTGTCAGTCAGTGATGATGTAACCAACTTTACCTGCTGCGGAATTCGTGTACGGATAGATCTATTTTTGCTTTTCAATGATCAGTCTGAGGCGCTCTGCCACGTGTTCTGACATCCTCAACTCTTCCCTGCATCACCAAACGCTCGATGGAATCTTTGCCCCGGCGAAATACGAGGCCAAAGTAAATGAAGCTACGCGTCTAGACGAAGGACTATAGGAGCTGTTCATAGTACACCAGCATCCTGCTCCAACACCACATCTCCAAGGCGTAAACTCTTCTCTAAACGCTACATGTAATAAAAATAAATTATTAAATTTGTTATTATTGTTCCTCGTTTCTCTCGTTATATCTCTCGATTCATTTCTGTCATTAATTATTACATCGACCCTCACTATTTTATTTATTTATTTATTTTTTTTATAATAAGGGAATAGAGGACGGGCATGCAGACCACCTGATGGAAAGTGGCTAATGCCGCCCATAGACATCTGTGATCAACCCCAGATAAGTTGACCACAGATGCGCCTCTACCCCTGAGGACTAAGTTGG
>DWEI01002507.1:0-14235 GCA_018245875.1 Mysoria ambigua | reverse complement strand
GATAGAGATATTTGGCACTCCGTGCTCTCTGCCTACCCCGTAAGGGACTCGGCGTGAAGATATGTATGTATATTTTTTATGAATAATAGCCGCTGAATATGAAACTGAATTTAAATTAATCAACATGTAAGTAAATTATTTCTTTATTATTTCGTAAGTTAATACATTGTTTAACCAAACAGTTAACTGATTTATGATTTAATAAGGAAATATACATATGTACAGATTCATACCAACAAATCTGAACACACACACACACACACACTTATAATAATCTCAAGTTCACGCTTCGCCTTAAGAGCGCGAGCAAACTGCGTCTTAATATTGTCGTTTATTTTCACTAAGCTGTCGATAAGTTTTACGCTATAATTCGATCAATACGTTACTAATACGATGAGGTTTGTCGAGTAAGCGTCTCATATAGAGCGTCCATGACCTTGTTAATGAAATGCTCCAGAATAATGCTCCAGAATTGCTAAAGTCAGTCAATTGACCAATGAGTCAATTAATTTGCATATCAATGCCTAATAAGTCAATATTGAATGCCTCGTTGATCGTGTTGGCTGCAGGTGCAACTGCCGATCGGGAGGTTCCGGGTTCAATTCCCGTGTCGGGCACTACAAAATATTTCAAATTTAGATTTTTTTTGTAGTGGTTCGGAATCTGGATGTGTGCCCGATGCATGGCAATAGGCTCACCACCTATTCCATAGTGGGACGTAAACGTAACTAGTGAAACGTGGGAGTGTTCTGCATTCCTCTGCCTAACTTTTCGGGAATTACAGGCGTGAAGTTACGTTAAATTCAAGAACGATAAAATTCGCTTTTTATGAAGAAATGTAAAAACACAAAAATCCTATAAATTGTTATATTTTAGTATAACATATAAAATACATATGTACTGATTATATATATTCAACAGTATAGTCGTATTCTACAATGTAATTATGATACCGAATATACGTATACGAACAGTATAACAGAATCTTGTTTAGTACGAAATAATACATATGGATACCAGCGCTCGAATGAAGGCACGTAAATAAATCAAATCAGTGTCAGACACTCGTCAAGCACAAACAACTAAATTTAGATACGTTAATGGTCTCAATGTTTGTCCAGTATTGTTGGCTGCTTGGTTTTTGTGCGCCACATGTCCGCAGGGATCGCCCTCTTGTCCCGCCCTCGAAGTGCTGGGACAGATAATACGGCACAGATGCGGGCACAAAAACCATTCATTCACGAGTATCAAAAGTTCGTTAAGTCACCCCAGACCGCTCGAAAGGAATCACTGCTGTTGGTCTCAGTGATACAAATTGTTAGCTCAATCCATCCAAATTTTGTGCTGGTTTTCTTCGTAAAAATATAATTTTATATAAATAATTCATTATCATAACGATTTTAATAGAGTTTATGCTTCAATGAATCGTTAGACTGACATCAGCTTATAAGAGCTTATTCATATAATAAACTGCATACCTGCGTAGAAAAATAAATAGAGTAATCTCTAGGTGAGTAGGTGTACGTAATAAATGTAACTAAATTAACGGCCACCGCATTGTCCCATATGAGAACGCTGACTTAAGTATGGAGGAGTTGGGACGAAGATTGCTTTCAATTCGCATTTTCCGGCTCATAAAAGTAGGTTGCTCTACTCGGCCCGCACTGGACGTTATGGAGAGCCGTTAGTTCATTGGCGTTATTGAATAATTCTCGCGTGGCGCAGTCGTACGCCTTGGGCCACCGCAGGACGCCGGTCTACGGAGCTCCGGGTTGTCCCCTTCGTAATGATCCTTGGTACATTAGATCGGTCTTATCCTGTTGATTGCTCTTGATGACACAGCCCTCTCTCGGATCTGTAATCAAATAATCCAACGCCAGTGTAAATGTTATGAGTGCCTTAAAGTAATTTTTGTTTTCAGATAACCCATCGTACTTCGCGTTCCCGGACAAAGATGTACCTGATAGTGCGGGTTCTGTTGCGTCTGCCCCCGAGCAGTGCTCGCGCTCGGCGCCGGCCAGGACGTGGACTGACGGCGTTCGGCCACTGACGTCGCCGCGTCGGAGGGAGCCGGAGAGCCCCAGACGGAAGGAGTTCAGAGCCCTCCTGCGCTCACTGTCAGCTAAAGAACCAGAGCAGGCAGAGAGGTTCTTAAAAGGAGAACCGAGACCTGGGGACTGCGCTCCAGGGGATATGAAGCATACCTTCACAGCACCAAGAATAAAGTAAGTTCCATTTTCAACGATCACACACCATTTTGTTTGTTACGAATTATTTGAGATTACTTAACTCACGAGTTTCGATACTTTCATTCACTAATACTACTTTGTTAAAAAAATACAAACTTTGTTAAAAAAAATAAACTCATTTTAACTCATAAAATTATGTCTGCCGTATTATGGCTTTACAGCCATAGTTATCCTCTGACCACTTCCTCACAAGGAGAATTTTATGATTTAACGAGCCAATTATTGTACAGGAAGGGAAAGATTAGCGCTACGGTCGTGACCCCCGACGGGCCCAGAGAACGCGAAGAGGTATTCTACACAATCCCACTGCAGGGCAGAAGGCGTCACTCGGTAGGGGGTTACTTGGCAACTGGAGCCGCGGGAACGGGAGAAGTTACCAGCGTGCCCAGCGAAGTGCCGAAGATGCCACCGCCGAGGTTTAACCAAGTGGACGACGAATCAGTAAAAAGAAGGCGGCCAAGAAATTTTTCTTTTAAAGGTAAGATCATTCAATTTGACTATAATTAGAAAAATTCTATCGTCGCAGTATATGTTCAGCTGATATACCTTTACGTAACCTATGTTCTTACAATTAAAATAAATAATAAAGCCGATCTCAATAGCGCGTTGCCCGTCTTGAAGGAAGCATGGGTAGGCACACAATCTATTATTAGATAATAATTACATTATGTCCTCGTATGGAAATGGACAATATGATATATGGCCATAAACAATCCAACGAAGGCGTAGGGCTGATATCTGAAGAGTTGGAGAGCGTTGCACCCGACCTCGCGGCCCTTTCTGATAAGGTGATAGCTTAACGCATCGTCCGAAATGTGTTATAGGAAAAGAAATTATAGTAAAAGTGCCGCTATTTTGATATACAGTGTTCCAGTTAACAACTCTTATTAAATAATCGGACGTGATTGTGCAATAATACAATATTTTTTTTACCATTCGTGATTTTTATTACATTCGGAGTATATCCGAAAAGTAACAGTTTAACCAGATATAATCGTGTTGTTCACAGTCATTTTAAATTATCAGGGTATGATAGAATTATAGGTTAATTATTGAAGGTGTTATAATTTTTTGATATTGGTTTTTTAAACATTTTAAATTCATGTAAGACGGTTTCAGTTATGTTAAAGTAAGTCATTATAAGGCACGTGCATGTATTTACTGAACTTATTGTCCTGTCGTACCTTTTTATCAGTAAGGTGTGTTTGCTGGTCTTCAGGAACCATACTGTTGTCAGTCGAGCTTATCTGCGACACGCGTGAAGAATAATATAATCGGAACGTGTCCAGTATTTGCGCGTCGTATTTGGCGATCGATAACGTCTGGGGAATATTGACACACGAGCCCAAAATTGTTTGTGGAGATTAGGCGTCAGTAATGGTCGGCTCGATGGTGTAGCGACACTTGCGATTATGGTCGTCGCGTCGTTGTTTTAGTATGCGTGGTGCGTGCGCGTGCGCCGCCTGACGCCAGCGCAGCGCCCGGCGGCAGTGGCGGCGCGACGGGGCGCTGCGCATCGTCGCGAACGGACACTCCGCTCGGGGCTCTGTTCTCGCGCCTCGCATTCGCTTTGCTCATTCCGCGCGCATTCTAGTGTTCTCTGCAATTCAGTGCAATGTCGGACTCGTGAGCCGGGATCGTCCAGTGTTTTCTCGTACGGTTAAAATTTTATAGCACCCATGGGAGTAATGGCGGATACTAGTAAGTATTAATTATAGAAAAATATATTAGTGTGGTTTCATTATTTATGTTATAAAGTTTAAACTTAATTAAATTATGTATTCGCGTTAAATTACAATTAACAAGGAAATTTACGCCTAAATTAGTATTAATTATTTATTAACTTTCAATGAGACAAAAAATATAATTAAATTATCAAGTGCGCTACTGAGTCATTTCATAGTTACAAATAACTCATTTGAATGGTACATAAATGAAGTGCTCCACAAATTTTGTTTCAATATTTTATTAGTATGCTTATTAATAATTGAACAGCATCGAAGACACGCAAGTTCAACGAAATATTTAGTAAACCGACTCAATGCTGTAAACAATTTACCTTTTATAGCTTTTATTTAACATAAGGCCTTGTAAATTCCTGTGTCAACACATCTCGGTGATGTCCAATTCTGTCCAAAATCAATGTCAAAGACGGCGTAAAAACAACCCGGGGAAACTTAATGTACAGTTGTAAAAGGGCTTTGTTGTTGGAACTTAACCTTTAAAACGTAGCCGTGACGGTGCACGGTGAGGTCTGTAAATGCTTAAATGTTGTGCACCTATTACTTATGCAGGGTGGCAGGTCTGACAGAACAAACATGGTCCACTTTACATGCATCGAAGCGACCGTCGTAATGTGTTCGCGGTGGGCATGTAAATGTGACGCGCGTTCTGTTCTCGCTCGGCTAAACGAACCAGGATCGCTCCCATGCGTTGTGCCTCTATTTAAATATTACTCTTTGTTGTTCGTATAGCGCACTTTATGGCATCCGTAGATTGTTTTATATTCTTTTTTTTCACAAAATGCAAAAGAGAATTCTTGTGGATTAGCAGATTATTTTTTCTTTGTGCTATGAAGATTCAATTTGCACCTCCAGGCATTTCAATTTTACTTGAACTCAGTCTTTGGCGCGATGGAAAATAATTAGGTATTGTTATTACTCATAATTATAATAAAATGAAGAGCTAAATATCTGTTAGTACCGTATATTAGAAAGTTCCAAATATTGATATTGTAAGTACCTACGTATCGACTTAAGCTAGAGTAAATAAAGAATTAAAAAATAATTATTATACAAATACTTATATAATATGTATAATATACTCTTCATTGTAATCGTATCTAATTGTCAGTAATTTTTGTAACTGACCTTTAAATAGGAACATAGATAGACAACTTGGTTAGAAGTTTTGTGATACACTCCTTAAATCTATCTAATAAATTATATATTCCACCACGGAATGGCAAGTGAATTCGGACGTGTTACTACAAGAAGTTCTAAGTTAGAAAAAACCAAGAGTATCCAACCCGTGGACCTGTCCATTAGCATCATCTTTATAACCACTCGAGCAATAACATCTAGTTTGTTTAAAATTAGATAGCAAATTAATCGTTCTATAGTTAAAACAACGAGAATAATTACGTTTTGTATGCGGATATATCAGAGTGCAAAATATCGTTTCTTAGAAAAGTAAATTACTTTATTTCATTCTGTCGTGATTTTTTCGGAGATAAAGTGAAATAACAAAATTACTCATGATAAAGTTCATGGCCGACGCCGTTATTAAATTTTGTGCGTAGATAAAATTGTAAAAAGCAACCCCGTCTGCTACATTTTGACGGCTCAGATTTTGTAATAATGTTGTTTAACGAGAACAACTTGAACGTCGCCGAAGGACAAGAGTGTATCCTGACACCAAAATAACTGGTATTATGTTGACTGTGGAGTTTGAGCGCGAAAAACTTCGCGGGCAAAGCTAATGAATGTGGCCGGAAATTCGATGAGTCTAATAAAAGGGTGGGTTTAATGAGGAAATACCTCGTGGGAAGGGCTCGTAAAACAACTTAATCGTTTAACGTTTAATAAAAGCTCACAAACATTGTTATATTGTAAAGCGCGTTAATGTTATAATTAATTTTGTGTATTACACGTTATTACACGTTGTTTTGGTATACAACGAATATTCTTTTTTTAATCAAAACCATAACATGATACTGAGATAGGATGACATCAATAACAAAATTAAAGAATTTAAACGTTGTTCTATATACTGATTGTTCAAATTTATTTCATTACTCCGCAAATATATTTTATGTAAGAAATGTTTCGTTGTAAAAAAAATATCGAAATGTAGGTATTACATTTCGCAACAATTTGAAAATCAATACAGACTTAATATAACAAATAGAAATACATGAGTGTTTGTAATAACGCAAGTTCAATTACCGATAAGCTACGCTTATTCATCTATATACTATACATACCTACACCTATTGTACAAAAGTATACCTAAAACTTAGTATAACTACTATTACATAGCGATTTCGTAATTTATTATTCGAAATAGTAATTTAGTATTCGAAATATTTATCACTCTATGCTGACTGACTAACTAGTAAAAAATCTGCGCTAATTATATGATTGAGTGTAATTTAAAAAATTCAAAATATAAATAAGGAAATTCTTTAGTATAATTATTTAAAAAACGTCAAAATACAATAAAAAATCTTAAGTAAAAATGACCTCTATATGCGACATATTCTTTAAATACTATCTTATCATTTTTGAACATGGATCTCCTCTTAAAATAGCAAGAGCTAAAGCCATACTCCGCCACGCTCAACAATTGCGGTTTGGCAGACAGTGTAAAATATGGAATAATTACCGTACAAAATATTGAATATTTGCCCCCGATACCATTCCGGGATTATGATTAAGTATCGCGAAACCGGCTCACTCTAAAAAATGAAGAATATGTTTATTTTCATAATGTGAATCATGAACTGTCGGTTCGAATACAGCGCAAGCAGACGTCTCATATACACACAGCTACCACAGATTGGTACAACTTAAATGGGATATTGAAAATTGATTTCCATAAAAGATTCAATTTTTTCATATATGTACGTACTTCTAAGCTGCAACTAATATAATACGTTATAATAATAGAATTTATATTGTATTATAAATGCTAATTCGTAGAATAGCAGAAAAAATCCTAAAGATTTATTTATATTGTTGCATACTTGCACTTTACTTATTAGTGAGAATAAAACCGTAACTATCATAATGCATCTTCTAGTTGGATTTCATTCCACGGTAGGAAGATGAATGGTCCGTATGATTCAGAACTCTACGGTTGGCGTAATGAACGCACACGTTTTGTTATTGTTATAAGCTTGGAGTCGTTTACCTAACGAATATTTCCATTAAGTCATACTTTAGATTCGAACAAGAAAGATATACGAGAGTTATACGTCTTGCGAATGCTATTCATCGCATCCTGTTTTTAATATTCACTTATTAATGATCCTACACTAATACAATTACAACGGCTTTTCAATATATCTATAATTATCTTTTCTAGAATTGTATATTAATATCTTCTCTTCAATATAATGTTTATTTAAAGATTAAAAGACAGGTACGTGAGTCAACTGAAACAAATATGCGTGCAAGTATAAAGTTTTTGTAAAACAATAAGTGTTAAACAAGTTTGTATTTTCTCCAGAATCGGAATACTAAATACACTATCTCACAATACGTGCGTTAGCGTTAGTTGATACGCTAAACTGTTTCCCGGAAACTTGTAATCGATAGACCGCTGGCAAATATTGACCCGGAACATTTACTGTAACTTGGAAACAAACGAAATACGCAATCGTTACATTCGTTTATTTATTGGTCACAATTGTATAAATGATCTAGCTTTTATACAATATGAGAACAATAATGAACAATACTATAACATAACATCGTCCTTGTCATACGCGAAGAGGTAGAGTGCAGTACGCTCCGACGTTTCACCAGTAACGTTTACGTCCCGCTGCGGACCAGGTGATGAGTCTATGGCCATACACGGGGCACTACTACAAAATCTTATTTAGAAAATCCAATAGAGCCCGACCAGGGATTCGAAGCCAGGAATCATTAATCGATAATCGCACTTGCAGCCAACACGACCGAAGTCAACAACAATGCAATGAATATAAATAAGCCGACGGCCCCATACTATTTTCCGACTTGCGGCATTCTATAGGTAGGTACCAGATCAAACAACCACCTGACTAGCTGGTAACTGTTATAGGAAACAACAATATTTCACTCGGCACTTCAAAGACGTCGGCCGTTGAACTGAAAACTGAAGCGGTGAACGAGGAAACACCTTGTGGCCCGAATAATTAGGTTTTAGTGTTCGGTAGAGTTTTGGGTACCTTCAAACTATTTACAAAGTGTTTTGAACAACGCAACCAAAAGGTTTAGATAAATCTTACACATTGTAAACGAAAGGGTTTAAATCAGTTTGTACTATAACTGTTATCGGGCACATGCAAATGCAATATTTATTATTATTGCTTATTGCTGAACACTTAACATCCGTACATTAAGATTGCTCTTAATGGATTACGTGAAATAATGTTTAACATTTATCTATGATCGCCTTTGTCTATGGTGAACGAGGAGAGTTTCTTTGAATTCAATCATAATTGTCTGCCGCCAAATATAGTACTTGTTAACACGGAGCTTCCCTGACATTTAAATTTAAACGCACTAAACTGGATCGCAAAATATTCACTTTCCATTTTTTAAATACTGGCAGCATTAAAAAAATGGAAATTTCATTTAAGGGTGAAGTAACGCCAATTTTCATTTTTATTCGTTTAAGTTGTTTAAACAATTGTTTAATAAACCGATAAATATGTATAACCATACTGGGTTTTAAGTTAAAGTGGAGGCAAATTTACATAATATACGAGTCGGTCGCATACAGTACACATAGTCGGTTGAATGAATAATTGATCAGAGCTCTACTTAAAAGTTATTGGTACTCTATCACCGTTCCTATTAATGTGGCCGCGTGGACTTACTCCTCGCCGCATCTAATCGGCTATAGTTATTCCGGGCGACTGTGATAGACGTTTGTCTATTTAGGAAACGGATATTACATTTAGTCGGGTCTTCATTTGGCGGCAGAGGTGGGTAAGTATAAATCCGTTTGAGTTTCCGGTGCGCTCGATGCATGCGTGGCATATTTTGTAAGCAACGCTCGTGTGCCGGCGCGTCAAATGCAATAAAATTTTTAACAACCAACGTATGTTTTGAGTCACGTGCGCGTCGGTACTGAAACTTCGTTCTCTTTTCACATGGTAATGCATGCAACCTATATTTATTAAATGGGCAACTTTAATTTCGCCGTCCTATAAGTATTCCATGCGTATTTGTAAAGGCAATGTGCTTGTCTGTAATTGTATTAATTGATTTCAAGTGCCGTTAAGAGGTAGGGCGTAATGGTAATACAAGAGTCTTCAGGTCAGATTACAACAGCTGCAGCATCCCGAGCAAAACACAGATGTGCTCTCTGGTTGCAGCCAATCGTTACTTTTTTTCTATTGCATCCGTGCAGAACGCGGGCCGATACTTTACTGGGTATTGCAATTCGTTAATTTCCGTTTTGTATTTTTATAACATATTGGCTTAAAATAAATTGTAAATAGTGAATTTTCATGAAGTTTTATAATATGGAACCTAACCCAGCATTTGTGTTTCAAACCAATGATGAATGTAGAAAAGTACGTTTTCTATACTTTTAAATTTAGAGAGAGATACGAATTTGGCACTCTATAATTTGTAACTACCCCTTATAGGACCTGGTCGGAATGACAATAATAATCATTGTGTTTTACTTAAATCTTACGTGTTTGTTCATGTTACACAACAGTATACTGCAATCGGTAAATTATAAAATCGTCCAATATACTTCTTTATACGGCGCTATGCTTATAAATATTTAGGTAATAAACTCGATGTTCCAGCATCCATGAACCCCATGTCCAGCCAATGACCCCCGTGCGATACGAAGTGAACGACATCGTTCATACTTTGATCATCCGCTGACAACACTTCCTTTCAGTGTAAGGTATCCCGCGAGCTCGAGCCGGGCGGCTGCGTAGTTTGTGAGAACATCAATCACACTTGCTCTCTCGTATTATATCCAAGAGACTTCCTTATTAGATAACCGTATGAAACAATGTTAGCACGACATATTTTTCACTCGGTAGTAGGGGCGTATCCATTTATATATAGTTACTCCCATTTTAATTTTTCATGGCTCCTTATAGATCAAATATTATAATATCATATAGTTAATTTGTGGAACAATTGTTCTGTTTTAGAACAATGAGAGTATTTAAGCTTGGAATTAAAATAAAAATGTTTCTTTTACACGATCTTGAAATCTTTAGTAGCGGCGTGAAGTCTGGATGTATGCCTGGTGTATGGCAATACCGATTATCTTGCCGTAACTGGTGAAACGCAGGAGGGTACTTACGACAATACTCTACCTAACTCTTCGGATTTTGCAAGAGTTGCATTACGTTTTTGTGTTAGACGATTATAGATAAATGTTACATTTTTATTTGTTAAATACACGTAGCAACTTTCAAAGCAATAATCTACTTGTTACAACCTTGCTAATTTTGTAAAAGGCTTTTCTTTAAAATATACCCAGTACGCCATTACATATGTACGGTTCTTTAAACAAAAATGTTGATAGATTTCATAAAAAATAGAAATGCGTTGGTAAAAATGACTGATATTGAAAACATCCATACTAAATTATGACCACTCAGCATTATGTACTCAGTTTGCCTGTTTGTCAGCGCAAACCAAAAAAATAACCTAATTTTTTTGTTACAGAAATGGAGGACATAGCAATAGTGTGGAGCTCTGGGTCTCCTGAAAGCGCGCTGTGGTCGGACTACCTGGTCGCGAGCTTTGACAAGATCATGTCACAGAGGGCCAGACATCACTACCGGTAATTTCACTTCGCTTTTATTACTGAAAAAACATGTCTCCGTCACTACTTCAGCTTTCACTCGCTGTGAACGCTTCAGAAAATCCAGGCAATCTCATTCACTATCCTTTAAAAATTAAATGAAGCATATGTATTTTTGTTAATATATTATGATCATTAAAAATAAATAAACAATTCTTGGTCATCAGATAATTATAAATTAATAATTATATACTTTTCCAGGGTAACACCAGTCACTGCTGAAGAACTGGTATCTCCAGACGCGCAAGACAAGATAGATAAGCTTTCAAAAGCTCAACTCCAAATCGTAATACTCTGCCCTAATCTCGCTTCGAAAATGACGGAGCTGAAGACGGACATACATTTCGACGCTTTAATCAAAGTGGACAAAGTTTTAGTGATGCTGCTAGGTGTTGAGAAGAATCATATCATAGCCAACAACTGTGACGGTAAATAAGTGCAAGAGTATACTGATTTGTGTCTTTAAATATTCTACCAGACATATTTCAATTATTCTTCCACATAAATTTTTAATAATAACATTTAAAATTAAAAGACAACCTACTTTTAAAAATTGGACATATATTTTTTCAATTAAAAAGAAATTATTGACGTGAAATGTCCCATTTCTAGAATACCCAATGGTAGACCAGTGGCAAATGATGTCGGTGCGCGAGAAGGATCCTTCCTTTGTGGACACCTTCCTCACCGCAGCGGTGGGTATCTTGCGCACCAAGGACTGCAAGGATACTGCCACAGATAAAACTAGCTTCTCTATAGTGCCAAAGAAAGTAAAAATTGTAAGTAATTTTGATTTTTTTTTTATATAACAAAAATTTGGAATCGACTGTAATATTACATTTCTGAGAATGCCTCTAACTGACGCAGTTAATATTTTATGACGACTTCATAAATTAGTTATTTCATAGATAAACACAAGTACTTAGCTATTATATGTTCTAGTTAATTCTTAGGAAACGAATAAATGTGACATGTAAACTTAATTTATAAGGAAAACAATAGGCCGTTGTAATAATAATTTATCTTTGTGTACGCACAGGGTCAGAGTCGAGTGATAGCGCTCCTCAACGACCCTATTAAGGAGGAAGACAGTATAAAGATAATGGTAGACAAAAAAGGCGAGGTCATACAAATACCTACTTTCAAGAAAAGGAATCCTTATACGCTTCAGTTTGATATTCCCGGTAAGTTTGAATAAAGAGCGCTGTATTCTAATTACAATTTTATAACAACTAAATCTTTATTTTTATTATCTAAAACTACGATTTTTTTGCAGAATCATGTTTAGAAGTGTCAATGTTGGTTTGGGTGCGTGTGAGCAAAAATGGTCAGTCGTTGGGCAGGCGGCAAATAAAATGCGAGAGTCGACTGAGGGAGCTGGATCAGTTGCTGCGAGCGTCTGACCATCCATTGGAGTTTATGTGCCAGGTACTCAACGCATAGCTGGAATCACATTAACATTTTGAATATAGATACAATCCTTGAAATTCTCGATTAAGTTCCGAGATGCTATAAAATGTTCGTTTTACTTTTAAAGTTTCCTCATAAAATACGAATACTTAAGATTACAGTCTAAAGAAGTTATTATATAAAATCAATGTACACAGTGCTAAATGAGTAATGTTTTCAGACTTTGGGTTTCAAAACAACAAACAAGGATCAACTGGACAGCTGGATGCTGAACGCCTTCCAGAAGAACATCCCACCGCATTTTAACTTATTGTCCTCCTTGGAACAGTTCAACCCGAAAGCGGATGTATCTAGTGAGTAAATTACTGCTGATTCTATCCACCATTTAAAATTCACCTACCTACCGTACCACTATAAAATCTGAAAGGGTTACATAAAATAGCAGCTTAGATGGCACGTTTGCGTGTAGGCGGCGAGGAGTACCCCACGCTGCTGCACTGGGCCGCCAGGTTCGGGCTGGAGCGCGTGTGCTGGCAGCTGCTGGAGTGCCCGGGCGGCGGCGCGGCCGTGGCGCTGCGCAACGCGCGCCAGCGCACGCCCGCCGACCTGGCGCGCGACCACAAGCACTACCGCCTGGCCGACATGCTCGCCGACCACATGGTACGCTTGCAAATTGCCACGTCTCGGCCGCTACGGCCATAACCCTTATTACTTATACTATTAGTCAGATGATCCTCGTCATTATCAAACAAATTAATATTCACTAACAATGTCATTACCTACTACGCAGTTTTGGTTACACCCTTTCGTATATGAAGCATTAAAATTGATAAATATTTTTAAAATTAACGATTACTAAGAGAATTAAATTGTTCCAGAAAATCAACGAATTTTCCAACATGTACTACTACTTAAAGAACATGTCCGACAACGACAAGGAGGACAGCCAAGACGAGAGCAAGCAGCAGACTGAGTTGCAAATCGTGGAAAGCACCGACACAGTGGATTCCCCGACACGCAAGGACGTTAAGAGACCCGACGAAGATACAACCACCGATCCATTTAGCGAAGCGTGCACACAGAATTTGGAAGAAAACTTTGTGGCCACCGGCGATGTTGGAAGAAAACAGAGACCCAGTCTGAAGTTACCACAAGTGAAGGAGCAATTCTATCAGAATGACTTCGCCGTCCACGACGACACGGAAGAGAGGATTCAGCAAGCGATTGAACACGATTATCTAGTTCAGCCGTCGAATATAAAAGTGGAGAGTCCTAAATTTCGACCGAACAATTTATACGCGAACAGTTCACGTTTATTGCCACAGCAGTCAGATATATTCCTGTATTCGCCGACTGAAGAATCTAAAACGTTTAACATCGAAACACCCACCAGCGACATAAGCCAAATAAACATAAGTACCAAAGACATAATACGCAGTAGCGGTAGTCTTAAGTCGGGAAAAGAAACATTTCCTCTCACTGGCCAAGAAGAGCTGGCCGAAATAATCAACGACTTCAAAAATAATGTTTTCACTATATCAGAAGTCGAAAAACTTGTGATGGAGTGGAAAAATAGAAACGAAACTCAGCAGTCGCTTAAAGAAAAGCAAGAGCAACTGAACAAAATGCGCGAGGAATACGACAAGATCCAACAGAAGATAAAAGATAACTTGAAGCGGCCGACGCCGTTCGAGCGGGTGAGGAAAATGTTCTCCAAGAGCAAAAACAAACGTAAGTTCAGCTCCACAGATACAATACGATAAAATTTTTTATAACAATAATCTCATTTAACTCGATTGTACCATAAATAATACATTTCAGATCACGAAATCACTACAGGCACTGGAACGATAGAAAAACGAAATGGGAACACAAGACCGAACAGCAGCTTAAGCGACAGTGAGAATTCACTTGAATAATCAAGTTTATAAGTTTTTCTTTTTATTAAATCAGAATAGAAAAACGTTTATTTCGTCCAAACAATAAAGAAAAAAAATATATAAACAAAAAAATAACAATT
>DWEI01002506.1:0-14239 GCA_018245875.1 Mysoria ambigua | reverse complement strand
ATAAATAAATTGCACTATCAATTTTCAGGATCTGCTGAACTTTGATGATCCACTGAACATAGAAGCGGCGGAAATGTACAACCAGAACAAAACTGAGTTTCAAGCACGAGTTCAAGAATACATCGCTATGGCCAAGGGGAAGAGATGAGACAGGCCCCTACCTCTGTACATTAAATCAGTCATGCTAGAAAAAAAATCTTGTAAACCGAACATCTATTAATATCTGACTAAGTGGATGTTCTAAATACTGTATGCTGGAATGTTCGAATTGAATGGATTATTTTTTTCCAAATGTCACTTTAGCTGGTATCGGTTGTGCAGTTCATCTGTTGTACTGAATGTTAATTTTCGCTTTGCGTTATAATGTTATATGGAATAGTCATAATTGAAATAGCACTATTTTTATATATTGTCGACACGTTAACGCGCTAACGAGAGTACAAAAATAAAACTGTATGTGCATATTGTAATTTTGAACATGTCCTGTAGAGGGAGCTGTAGCTATAGAAATAGGTCACGCAGTCCAATTATAACTAGAGCGATATCAAGTATAGTACAGGATAATGAGATATTTTGTGTATTCATTAGTTCACACTGAATTTGTTGTATAGACTGTGAAATTGATAAAGACTGGTTGCATTTCAGCTCTATGGTTATGTATGAGTATCGATTAACGCGTTGTCCAATGATAGTGCCCGAAGTAGAAACCGGTGTTAATTAATGAAATCTTTCTAACATAGCTAGGTTACGTATAACAGTGGCGCAAAAAAGTTTACCACTAAAATGTTACATGGGGGCACAAAATAGACATTTTTACAAACATTTAGTTTGTAGAAATGTCTATTTTGTGCTTAGATAAAGAAAAATGTTGTACTTCAGCTTACCACATACCCACAATTTGTTTTATTAATAAGCAAATATCAGTTAAAAGCAGTGAGTTTTTTGTCTTGAATACTCGAAAGTTATGCACATACATATAGTTGGAAGCATAATTGAAAACGCCTTACAATAACAAACCATTAGAAATTCAAAACTAAAAACGATTACCTATTAACTTGTGTTTGTTAGTGTAACTGACGTGCACTCTTAAACATGTGCTTTAGGGTTACATCAACATGGTGAGCATGTGTAGACCTGACCCGCGTTTGATACTTAATTTTACTAGTGACTGCCATCTGAGTATGATGCCACCTACTTTAACATAATGAGCAACATATTTAAGGCCACTATTGTGTATCTACTGTTGTATTAATATATAACTGATGTTTATATATAACTATGTTGCCCCTAATAACTTGCCTCACCTTAGTGTTCATCTGCCATATGTTGTTTAGTTTCTTTTATGTACATGTGTATATTTTGTATGGTAATAAAATTCGTCTCGATTTGTTTAAACCCCACTATTGGGCACCAAGAATATTCCTACACGTATTAAAGTCTATAATGTTATAGTATATAGTTTATATACAATGTTAATTCATCAAATTTTGTTCTCGAAATGTATTTTATATTGTAGAATAAATAATTATACTGTAGCTTCAATTGTTCTCGTGGTCCCACTGCTGGGCATGTGTTTTTACCACCACTCACTTGGAGATGTCTGATGCTTGTTTCACCAGTGCTTCGGAACTATTTGATTAGTACTCACTCGACTGTCGAAAGATGGAGAACGTTCTGGAAGCTTCTATTTGTTCTGATTGTTGTTTTGCAGAGCATCGTCTGCTTGACTGATCATACAAGGTATAAGCATGTTACTTTGCCAGTGGGTGCACATCTGATAGCTGATCGGCATCTCGCTTAATTTTAAACTGCGTTCTGCCTCGTCGAGGAAGCTACTAGTATTTAATAGTATATCAGATAGCGCTTCAATAGTATGTATATCAAAATGTTATAGAAGAGTATTTTTGTCATTTTGGATATTGCGATTACAATTTTTTACCGACACACAATTTTATAATTTTTCCTAATATGTCATTTCAGTAATACAACTAGTTATTTTCTATATATTGGTGTTTTACTTATTATCGTCATTTAATTGTGGAGACTGTAACAACAGTCGGACGGGACCTAAAGCGCAGACGGGTCGAAGTACTACTGTAGGGTGTTTAAGTAGCACATTTAGGTTCCAGTCCTAATTAGGTACCACTACTCGTTCCCACAAGTACCGACAGGCTGGTGGTGGTTGATTGTTTAAAATTTTCTTATATAATCGTGTGATCTCAGAGGACCGAGATTTTAATACCTCGTAGATATTAAGAGCACCTTAATGTGCTCTGCTAACCGAGACTCCATGTAAGTTTTAAATTTCAAAGAATAATTTAAAGAATATAACCATGGGATTCAATTCTATCAATTTTCAAAAAATAAAACAAGAACAGCACTTCAATGCTCTTTATTCACTTCATTAATATTGAAGCACCAATAACCGGTAGGCATCGGTGTTAAATAAATAAATAAATAATAAAGATTTTGTTTACAAATAAATAACTTAAACTATGTAATTTCCATAAATACATTCACGTTTCGTGACGTTTCCCTGTTGACTAGATGTGACAGTGCGTCATGCGAGGCGAGTGAGGTGACAGCTGCGGCGTTGTGTAAGAACGGAAATGTTTTAGTGTGACCTTGTGTAAGGATGAATATGTTTTAATGTTGCCTAACAGAAATCCGCATATAATTGTAAAATTAAAAAAGTTTTATTCTATAAATTAGTTTACGTTATAAAAATCGTATAAAAACTGACTAATAAATATCAATTGATTGGTGGAGTTATTTTTTTTCCTCTAAATTAATTAATATAATGATTAACATTTTAAATTAATATCTAAGTAAGTGACCTTCATTAAAAATCATTTCCCCTCACGATTATAAATCCAACGTTCAGTTGACTTCGAGTCCGAAGAATGTCAACTATTTCTTATTTATAAGCGTGCCAAGATTAATAACAATCATAGAAATATAGCAAATTCATTTTTCTTTTAATTAAAATTTACGTCGTATTAATTTTTGGTAATATTTTAAAACTATCAGATCATCCAACCATGTTGATTGCGCCATGTAGACTGGGCTTTATTTTGCATAGCCGTTGATTTATCTATTGTGTATACATTGATTTCTCTAACACTAATGGCCGGATATGTTAATGGTCCTTGAGTTAGTCGTCAGACTGAGTAAGTCAGTGGTTCGTGAGACAGCCATCAATCCCCCGGTGAGGGGAGTGATGGAGGCAAGTGGAGTGTTCGTTGTCTTCGTGGTGCTATCAGGAGACTGCGCGCGGTGAGTGGTCGGGCGCGCGCGGGGGGCGGCGGCCGAGCGGTCAGCGACTGGAGAAGTTTGTAAGCAGCTCGTCCTGAATGCTGTTGGAGCGCGCGAGCAGGCGCGGCGCCACGTGGCCGAAGGCGGCCGCCACCGTGTCCGCCTGCGACGCTTCGCGGGCCTTCCTTTCGTGGTACTCATCTGAGAACTCCTGCACCGAAAGAAGCAAGATTATAAGTTGAACGACAGGCAAGTTACATGATAATATAGGGTTAAAAAATCCAATCACATTCTTAATTAATGAACAAGTATGGAAAAGATCTTTCCTTAAGTGCTACAATCTATTGTTCTTTGCTACACACCTTAAGACGGTTGCCGAGGAACACGGCGCGTTCCCGTTTCTTGTTCATGAAGTCGGACTGCGTGAGCCAGCGGTGCTCGTAGCACTCCTCGGCCGAGGGCCGCTTCAACGGCACCTTCTTGAACAGGAACATCAAGAACCGCGTGGCCTCCTGGAAACGATGAGCAAAAAATGTTACGGATAGGAAACACACCGACAAGAAATTTAAATTGCGAAGTTTCTACTGTCCCTTAGCGTATTATCATAACTTTTCAATACCAAGGAATAATAGCTAGGAATTAGTCATTTGAACGAAAAACCGCTTCGTAGACATTTACATATTTATCGTACAGCTACTTCCAGTACTATTCAAAATGAACAGAAAGCATGAAGTTCTCAAATGACTCCTACGGGTCATATTGGAAGTTGTTGTCGATACCTGCGTGATCTCTTTGTACAGATGCTCGAATCTGTATCGCACGAAGGAGATGTTCTGCTTGGTCTCGTGGTCGTCGGCGCCGCGGAAGGGCGCGGCGCCGGACAGCAGCACGTACGTCAGCACGCCCAGGGACCAAATGTCTGTCTGCGGGTACGCCGGCTCGTCGTTGACGACCTCGGGGGCTGTGGAGCGAGAATTGTAGAGGATAATTCTAACTAAATCATGGAAGGATGAGTGAACTGCTGACTATATTTGACATCAGGTCGTGTATCAAATTGATGTAATTCGTCGGAAAGCGTACTGCTTACGAGGAATATTCAAATATAAATTGACTGATGTCAAATGGCGGTCACTTTTCTAATCACCCGATCGACTCGGTCGGCCCTAGTCCTTATAAGGAGAGATTCCTGTATAGTTGTACATAAACTGGTGAAGATTTAACGCATTCCCAGTAACCCCAGTAACTCCCAGTACTGCTTTATAAATAGAATTAGTGTTTTTAGAACTCGGGATTATCAAAAAGTAAGATACTGGTAATAAACTATGGAAGAGGTGGTCTGCTTTTATCAGCGTAATAATTAATATTACCTTTGTATTCCAATTCGCCAACTTGTGGTACGCTGGTTCCAAGTTTGGTCACTTTGTGAGCAGATCCAAAGTCTATGAGTTTCACTTGAATCGATCGCACGGTGGTCATCACGACGTTGTCGGGCTGAAGGTCCAGGTGGCAGTACCCTCGCCAATGCAGGTACTGGAGGCCGTCCAGGATCTGCGTCACTATGGTCGCAACCATCTGCTCCGTGTAATCGTGACGACTCGATAGGTAGGTCAAAATATCCGCTCCTTGAAGTTTTTCTAGAATCAAAGCCGCCACCGGCGACCCTAACGTCTGGTAGGCAGCTACCAAGTTCGATATTCTTTCATGTCTCAGTCTTCTTAAGCATTCGTATTCCCGTTGCACTTGAACTTCTGTTTCCGGCCTACATTCCAAAATCTTAGCGACGACTACATTGTCATTCGATTTGTCTATACCTTTCACGACGATCGAGAACTTTCCGCGCCACAGCTCCGAGATAAAACTATACTTCTCCGTGAAGTTCTGTGCGCCGTCCCATTCGAGCGGGCTCTCCTCCATTGAATAGTTCAGCTTGGGCCTCTCTTCGTGTAGAAGGATCTCTTGGCCGGATTCAGTGAGCTGTTGTAAGTGTTTCATGGCTTTCGTTACTTCGATTTTCGGTGCACCAGCTGCCTTCGTTTTCACCAAGTTCGTGGGAATTCCTTTGTCGCTCCACCCGATTCTGTTGCGAGAAGACAATCTGAACTGATAACTGGTATCCGATTGGAGGTTTCGCACTACGAAGAACTCGTGGTCAATGTTTTCGGCTACCGTGTGCCATTCTATGCTGTCCCCTTTTTTGTACTGAAGGCTGTAGCATACTACGGGAGAATTGCCGTCGTATTTGGGCTGCTTCCATCTTAATAATATTTCTGTATCGGAAATTTCTGCAGCATTGGGACTGTCTGGCGCATCTGGAGTTGTAGCTTCCACGATTCTCGTTCTGGCTACAGTTTGTCCAACCTTATTTCTCGCAACTACTTTGTAGTATCCGATGTCGTGATGCATAGCGGGCTCAAATTTAAGAGTGGATCTTCCATCTTCGTCTTCTACAATTTTGATACGTTGTCCTTCGGCTATCACCATATCGTTCTTGAACCACTGGATAACCGGTTTGGGGTCTCCAACGGCATAACAAGACAGTTCGGCAGGTTCGCCTTCTTGAACTGGGAGCATTTGAGGCTTTTCTCTGAAGAAGGGCATCTGACCGTCCTTCTTGGACTCCATAAAGGCCTGCGCTTCCGCGTAGCTGTCCAGGCGCGTGCCCAGCTCGTGCCGCAGGCGGCGGATGGTGTAGCTCTCGGCGCCGTAGTTGTTGATCCTCTCTCGGCGTTCATCGTCAATCTCCTCGTCCATTATGTCCGTGAAGCGGCGTCTTTCACGAATTATGGGAGCCTGAAATATATATTTTTAAATGTTTAACAATTTTAAATATACACTATGTAATAATAACACATCGTAAATAATAAACTTCAAAAGTTGGTGTATTGCTACAATCAACTGTTCATCTGCAAATGATTTTTTATCCAAATTAATCTCTTCTTTCTAATCCAGCCGTTGGTAGGAATCGAACCAGAAACCCTCGGCTCTGCAGACGGGCACAGTACACCTACGATCAAAGGGGCAATAAAAGATGTATAAGGAAGGTGGAGCCGCAGCCAGCGGCGGCAGGCGACTCACGCGGGGGTCGTAGGAGTCGTGCAGCGACACGCTGAAGGTGGGCGAGCGCGCGCACGCCACCTTGGTGTACTCGCGCAGGCGCACCGGGAACTGCACGTCGCGCAGCTGCAGCAGGTACGTGTCGGGCCCGTTCTGGTAGCTGGGGCGCGCGCGGTCCGTCAGGCTCCGAGCGGAGCCTACTGCTGCTTAGCAATAGGCTCCGTGCGGAGATCAGCAGTAGGGCAGCGAGATACCCAACGCTCGTCCAGAAAGTGCGTATTCGCTTTTCGACACTTTCTGTTAGCAGTTCTCCTATTTAACCTAATGGTAAACTTACCGACTTCAAAGAATATAGATGTAAACAAGAAGGAAGGCGAGTAACTTGGAGATTTTTAAAGGATTTTAATTTTTTGTTCGATTGTGAGAAAAATTATCGAGTTAAAAATAAGTACTTTCAATAAAATTTATTAAGATTAGCCGAGAAGTTGGAAGCAATACTTACTGGCTCTCGGACTTAGCGGAGACTTCCCAGTCAGGGTGTTCCCACTGCTGGAACTTCAGGTCCCACGCGCCCGGCGAGCGATCGTGTGGGACGCGTTCCGGAGTGCCTGTAGGTGGGATGCTATTCATTGGTAATCCTAATATGTAAATAATCAGATTACACGTATAGACTCGAAATGGCTTTATTGAGTATTAGGCAAAAATCAAGTATTTTCTCATGTGCAAATGGGAAAGGAACCACAAATTTCTGGGTTTGATTACGATAGCAACGAAAAAACCCACAGCAGCACAGCCAGCAAACAATCATGTTTGTCAAGTGTGCTATTTTGATCATCAACCATTTTAAGGTTGACTAGTGGACACGGTCTTAGCAATAGTAAAGTGCGATGGTCAGTCGGGCAGGGGGTGTGCAGAGCTCGGGGCGTAGCTTGCCTTCAGGGGTGTAGGTCTCCCCGGGCGGGTACACCATCATGGAGGGGTGCGTGAAGGCGCCGCTGAGCGGGCGGCGCCGGAACCACGCGCGGCACTGCGCGTTGCTCGTCCAGTCCCTGCGCACGCCGCAGTCAGTGAGTTATTACGAATGACAAATTATCTCATACTTATCCTTAAGAGCAGTTTCTAAACTATATTATTTAATATGTATTAAAATAAAATAACTAATAATAATAATTTAAGAAACTTTTAGAGATACTTTTAATTCTACCGAACAATAGAACCGTCATGTACTTAGTTATAAAACAACTTAAAAATGATTAAAAAATAACAGTTTAAAATTCGAACTAGGTGTCAAAACGAGATAGGCGACGAACTGACTCACCTGTACAAATTGTAATAGTTCCTCAGTCTGTCCGAGGTGATTATGTACTCGTCCTTGTAAATCTTATCGGCCAGCGTTAACCAGGGGTGGGACAGCGCGGTGTTTATGTCCATACGTTCGTGCCAGTTGTAGACCAGCAGCTTGCTGATGAAGTCCCGGGACTCGAGGCTCAATCGGGACCACCACTCCTCGTCGTGCCATTCCCATTTGCCCTCCCGTATCCTGGTCAACGTTTCCATGTCATTGGCTCCTCGGAAGGGCGACCGACCGCTGAGAAGGATGTAGGTGATGATGCCCACGCTCCAGGAGTCAGCTGCGAAGGAAACTCCTTCCCCGTTTGCGATTTCGGGGGCCACGTATTCGGGCATGCCGTAGTCCAGGGCAGGGTACTTGCCGAAGTGGATGCGGCGTGAGAGGCCGAAGTCGCAGATCTTCAGTTCGTCGCTGCCGGCGTGCGACAGCAGTAGCTCTCCGATCTGTACACAAAAAGGTTTCGTGTTAAACAAGGTAATAAGCAGATAGGGATCTGTTCTTTTCTTATTCCTGCTGCACATCAATGATCTCCTTGAATCTGTAGTCATTGAATACGCTGGTATAGATAGATACTGCTCCATCACATGGGCAAGTAAAGATTACATCCAATGTAATCAAGAGGCCTTAGTAGAGCGTGTGAATAAGACCCTCGAGAGTGTTTCCAAACGGGATGAAGCCAACAGGTCAACTTTAACTAAATGACCACTGTGAAGTTTTAGGTCAATATCTGATCGAACCTTAACTTCAATGAGTTCATCGAGTCGAGAGCGAAAACAGCTGCGAAGAAGCTGGGTATTCTGAACAGGGTGAAGCGGTACCACACGTCTGAGCAGCTGTTGACTTTATACAAGGCACAAGTTCGCACTTGCTTGGAGTAATGCTCCCACCTTTCAGACGGATCTGCCCGGTATTTGCTGGATGCTCTACACTCGAAGCAAAAACGTGCCAGGCGTGTTATCAACGACGATGTGCTCAACACCACTAAACTGCAAAGCCTTAGTCACCGTCGTCGTGTAGCCCGTCTGGCAGTGTTCTACAGGATACGCTTTGGTGATTACGAGCAGGAACTACACGAACTGATTCCCCCAGCTATTTTTCTACACCGAACATCTAGACGCACAGCAGGCTACCATCCTTATCTGGTGGACATTCCAACGGCCAGAACGAAACGGTTTGGTTCCACCTCTCTTACCCACACGGCCAAGGAGTGGAACATCCTGCCGGGGTCTGTGTTCCTCGACACATACAACATGGGACTCTTCAAAATAAGGGTGAATAGGCTTTTCCTAGGCATGTGTGGTCGATCTTAGGACCCATATGCGCTTTCCATCAGACGGAATCAGGGCCAAACGCTAGCCTATCACATAATAAAAAAAAGATAGACAATGATTCCAAACTTAAACATCAGTTGAAAATGGACTACCGATGTAACTTTTTGATTTCACCGGAAACCGTCGGCCAACTGATCAAACTACACTTCACTATTTAACATCAATATAATTTTGTATATCGTCATCTATCAGTCACCAATTATGCATTCAAATTACACTTCAGAGATAGCAGTAAGTAGTAAGTAGCCAGACGCCCACCGTGAGGCCCAGATGCGCGACGCTGTTGTCGTGCATGTACTTGAGCGCGCGCAGCAGCTGGCGCACGTAGCCCGCCACGTCGCGCTCCGAGTAGCCGGGCGCGCGCAGCAGGCGGTCGCGCACCAGCTCGCCGCCCGCCGCCAGCTCCAGCACCAGCGCCAGCGTGTGCTCGTGCTCGTACGCGTCGTGCAGCCGCACGAGGTGCCGGTCGTTCAGCAGGTTCATGATGTCCAGCTCGTTCTTCATGAACGGTTTCAGCGCCGAGTGGCCGTGCATTATCTTCGCGGCGTAGTTGCGACCTGTACAATTTTGCATTTAAATATTGTTGGATTGGATAAAGTGGTACTTTTTGAATTTGGACTAATTCTTAGTTGCGATATGTCGTTACACATTATTAGATTTTTTTTTAATTAGTTAAAGTGGTACCATTCGAATTTGTTGAGTGCAATATTTGTATGAATTTTCAAATATTTTTTTTAAAAACCAATTGATTGTTAAGGGTTCAGGGCTACAGTAAAACTGGCGGTGACTGTAATATCGGGTGTTACCCGTGAGTCGCTCGGCGGCGTGGTACACCACGCCCTGCACGCCGCGCCCCAGCTCGTCGCCCAGGTCGTAGAAGTCGCCGAAGGGCTTCGTGCTGGGCTTCACGCGCGGCAAGTGCTCGTGGATCCTGCGCAAACACAGCCGGGACCAGCTCAGCGGCCTCTCCGGGGAAAAAATGATGGAACGCTTGCAGTGGTTGCGTTGAAAGATATTTTGGAACAAACAAAATGTTTTCAACTGTGTCGTAATGAAGTTTACAATAAGGTATTTTTAGGTTTGTGAAGTTCTATACTTATGATAGGGGTTTATTTGTTTTTATTATTCCTTTTTAAAGACAATTTGTTTTTTATACATAAACAGTTTAATCGTTTCGTCAACCCGCTCGCCGCATGTGGCGCCATCTCCCACTAACCGCGTGGAGTAGTCGTGCTCGCTCTCCTCCACGTGCAGCATGGCGGACGAGCTCACGGCGCCGGCCGCGTTGCGCGCCGACACCGAGTACAGCCCCTCGTCCTTGAGGATGGCGTCGGACACCACCAGCACCACCGTGTCCGGCTCCAGGAACTGCATCTGCAGCGGCCGGTGGACACTTAAATGACTAAAATTCTAGTTTAAAAGGAATATAACAAAAAATCTTAAAATAAGTATAGAAACCTTAAAACAACAATAATAATGAATTTTGAGAATCTTACCTTTATCCTGGAGCTGGGTGCGATAGGCTGCCAGTCCTTGTACCACTTGATGTCCGGATAGGGAACGCCGGTGACCCTGGCTTCGATTCTGGCGGTCTTCCTCTGCAGCACCACGGTCTCCTCCGGTCTCCTGATGAAGGTGGGGTACTCGGCCAGCTCCAGGCGCACCCGCTGGCGCGCCTGCCCGTGCTCGTTGGTGGCCACGGCTTCGTACCAGCCCGCGTCGCGTTCCAGCATCCTGGCAGCATAACCTTGTATAGCAGCTTTTACAGATTATGCAGCCATGCATTTACTCAAGGACTAGGATATTTGAAGACTTTAAGAGAGTAAGAAACCAGTGTATTAAAATAACAATATAATAACGATGAATATATGTCTTATACAGAATTTATTTCTCTTAGCGTTATATTAGTATTGTAGTTTGGATTTAGTGATGGTACTGTTTATACTTGTTTAAGCATTTTTTTTCATTTTTTAATTAAAATAAGATTTTAAACCAAATAAGTTCTTACTTATTAATGAAGAGTGTCGCTTGGCCGTTCCTCGTGTAGCTCCAGTCGTATCTTCCGCCAATCTCGATAGGTTCATCGTTGAAGAAATACGTCATCTTGGGCTTAGGGTAGCCGTACACGAACCAGAAGAGATTCGCGTTGTGACCCTTGACGCCATATTGAGAGTCGTGCTCCTGGCGGAGGAACTTGGGCGCCTGAGCGTACCCGTCGTGGGGGGGCCGCTCGATGTCGAAGTCCTTGGGGAAGTAGGGCGAGGTCTCCGGGCGGAAGTCGATGCCGGGCTGCAGGTAGGGCACGAACTTGGGCGGGTCGGGCTCGAGCTTGGCGCGGTGTGTGGCGGCGTAGGGCGACGGGTCGCTGACGCCGTACTTGTTCTCGACGCGCACGCGGAAGCGGTAGTCGCGGAAGGGCTCCAGGTTGCGGATGTCGCAGGCGCACGAGCGCAGCCCCGTGCGCGCCGTGAACCAGTCGCCGTCGGGCACCTCGCACATCTCCACCTGTAGAGCCCCCATTTGTTGTACTTTTGGTTTTGTCGAAAGTGTTGTCGGTTTTGTGGTTTGGCCGTTTACTTTTGGTTTTATCTAATGATACACTTCAGCCTTTTACGTGGGTTAGTAAAATATGGATAACCATACTTTATTTACCTGGTACATATAATGCATTTGTAGATATAAAAAATATTTCGTAGAAAAGACCGAATAAGAAGGGATACAGTAGAATGATAATAGATGGTACCTTAAATAGCAGTTACTGACCTGATAGGTGACAGGGAAGCGTGGGCCATGCGGGATGGAAGGCCGCCACGACAGCGTGAGGTGGCGGTCGGCCATGCGCGAGATGATGGGCTTGTCCGACAGTGGCATCGGTATTCCAGTCTTCTTCATCTTGTCGAAGTCCGTGTACTGGTCGGAGATAGGTCGCTTGCCGGTGTGCGGCTCCAGAGCTGGATAATTATCAGAAAATTTATAGTATGGTATATTATCCGATATTTACTTCACACTGACCTTCAGCAGTAAGCTAAGACAAAATATGGAAGAGTAGCAAAACGCACAGTCATAGGTGAGCTGCGCGCTGCAGACGTCCTCGCCGTGCGGGTTGGAGATGCGGCAGCGGTACGTGCCCACGTCGCCGGGGTGCACGCCGCCCACCGTCAGCCGCAGCAGCCCCGTGCTCTCCTTGTCCATGCGGATGCGCTCGCACGGGAACAGCTTCTCGTCGTTACGGAACCTGCCCCACGACAGTGTCGCGAGAAACGTGTAAATATCGTGAACTAACGGCTTGTGGCGAATATAAAGACTTTGTAATGTTTTACGTTTGTTAACTATATTACTGTATTTGCAATTTCATTTTCTCCCCAATAAACTATTTTATAACATATAATATTTTATAATATATTCAAGTCGATTTTTTTAAAACCTCCAGCTTAGCGTTACTTGTGTTGTTCTTTTTTCCGCAATCGCGGAAACAGGCGATAACGAATGTTTGAGTATCTTTTTAATCGCAGCTGGTGAAACATGGATGTGTACTATACTCGTTTGATTTCCTCTTCGGTGTTTACAGGCGTGAAGTAGCTTTATGAGTATCTCATTAGAAGTCTAGAGATATGAAAGTACCACTCGACGTCGGGGTCGGGCGAGCCGCTGGCGCAGGCCGTGAACTTGGCGCTCATGCCGCGCAGCACCTCGATGTCACCGATCTTCTTCAGGAATGACGGCGGCTCTATTTTCTGCTTGCGGCTTCTGCGGCACGGAGAGGCGTCGAATTCAGTAGGAATCAAATGTATTGCGAAGTATTGGAGTTTCTGATATGTCTAATTCTAATCTAGGCTCAGCCTGTGCCATCGTAACTGATAAACAATTTGAATTCTCTATATTACGAGCTAGGCAGAAAAAACTTCAAAAGAAATGTCATTCTTCATATCAGGAACATATACAACTTATTCTTAAAAATCACCTTAAGTACCTGTGGTCATACTTAAAAACATACTTAAAAACACAGGGTATCCTAATGTTCTAACGTTAGGTGATTAGGTTTTTGTGACTGCCACAGATGCTTGTATGGGCATCAATACTTTTTTTGAAAGGGTATTCCAAAAGCCAGATCCAACATATAACCTTCCTTTGTTCCTAGAGTCGTCTGACTTAATTAACGCTTTAAACATTAATGAAGATTCTGTATTAAAATTATTGAGCTCCGTAGATATAAGTAAGGGACCAGGTTGTGATGAAATACCGGCATTATTTATTAAAAATTGTGCTTCTTCTCTTACCACACCATTGACAATTATTGTTTTTTTGTCAGTCAATGTATTTCCAGATATTTGGAAAGAAGCATTAGTTGTGCCTATTTATAAAAGTGGTTCCCGTGGCCGAATCGAAAATTATCGTCCAATCTTTTAATTAAATATTTTTAGTGAGTTTTTTGAAAAAATATATATGAGTCAGTAAGTCCTATGATTTTTAAAACAATACCAGATGAAAACATGGTTTCATGAAAAAACTCTCAACAGTTATTAACTTAGCGACATTCACTAATTATGTTTTACCTTCTATAGACGGTGGAGCGCAGGCCGATGTTTTATATACAGATTTCGAAAAAGCAATTGATAGGGTAGGTCATGTAATTCTTCTTCATAAGTTACATGCTTTAGGGATAAGAGGTGATCTCTACAGATGCATATGTTCGTACATTACTAATAGAAAACAAGCTGTAACTTTAGGAAGTGCGCGAAACAACTATTTATCTAGTAGTTCTGGAGTGCCACAAGGATCAATTCTAGGTCCTATACATTGCCTATATCTATAACATTGGCTCATGTTTCCTGCACTCCAGATTCATCATGTTTGCAGATGATAAAAAAATTTATTTAAAAGTGAACGATATCACTGACTGTCACAAAATTTCAGTGAACACTAATAAATGCTTTCAAATTACTTTCGGTCGTAAATCTAGTCCTTTAAATTATACTTACCAAAATAATAACACAGCTATTATAAAAGTTAATTCAGTGATTTAGATTATAAATTAAGTTCAACGAACATATTAACATTATTATACATAAGGCATACAAACAGTTGGAATTCATTAAACGTGTCTGCAAATCATTCTCTAATATATACAGCTTTATACTCATGTTATGTTAGCAGTAACTTAGAATACGCTTGCAGCATTTGGTCTCCCCAATACAATATTTACATTAAAAAGCTCGAAACAATTAAACATAATTTCATATTTTTTTAT
>DWEI01002505.1:0-14242 GCA_018245875.1 Mysoria ambigua | reverse complement strand
GTAGTGGTTCGTAGTCTGGAGATGTGCTCGATGCATGGCAATAGGCTCACCACCTATTCCATAGTGGGATGTAAACGTATCTGGTGAATCGTGGAAATGTTCTGCATTCCTCTGCCTACCGCTTCGGGGATTAAAGGCGTGAAGTGACGTTTTTAATTCCTACCTATTTTATTCGGTTCTATTCTTGAACCTGAGTTTCCGATACCATCTCAGTATGAGGAGGCTAAGACTCCATATTCTGTTCAAGGATTTGCAAAAGAGGATAAAGTGATAATGATAATACCGTTGTACACAATAGGAGTGATATTAAAACCCCAGGTGGTGGCGTTCGGATGACGTCGACGTAGGAGGTGTTGTGATATTTTAGAACAGGTATATCAATGGAGATGATAAAGCCTAATGTGATGTTATTTTTTTCGTTTTGATGCCAATGATAAAACATTCATACGTGCTTAAAAATAGTTATTTATCCGTTTTCGGATACTTGGGTGCTTGTTTACTTTTTTTTGTTCTCTAAATTTCATACCAGAATTTCTCATATTGACTATTTTATAATAATCTTTAAATCAATCCCTAGAAATATAGTAAGTAATTGTGACGATACAACGTTACATCCAACATAGTGTTAATTAAATACAAAAGTTTATAGGTATCGTAGGACATTATTGTAAGTAATTCTAATATTCAACAATCCCATCTACATTTTCCTTAGAAAAGAGCTTAGGTTACTGCAACCAGTACAAATTACTTTTCTATTTCTATGGATTAAGTTTAAGCGTTTCACGTATTAACCAGTTGTCCTTTGGTCCTGGAGCATATTAGTTTCCTTGACGAAAACATAAACAAATACTTGTACACATAAACGCATTGTAATTCCACCTTCAAAAACTTTGTGAGGTTACAAAAAAATATCAATTAACTTTTTCATCTATCGACAAGAGTGTTTGAATCGATATGAATATAAGTAACAAAAGCAGAGCGTAACAAAGAACTGTGAGGCTACTAAAATTTGAATCGCAGATTGTTTATCCACCAATTTCTTGAGCCGAGTCCCAATACAATTGTGTTTGTCAATGATAAATGGTCGTGCGCGGTGCTTTTCATCTCGGACGGTCAAAGGCGCCGCGTTAGTTGCCTCACACGCGATAATATACTCTGTTGCATGGGTGGAAAGTGCAATATTTAATGAAGATATATAATTACAAAGCAGGACTAAATGATACGGTACTAATCAAGGCTGGAATAAACGCGGATAACGCGGTTTAACATCGTTTGAAAGGGACCTTTCGGCGGGCGTCGTATTCACTCGTAATGAGTTTATTCAGGGACTTAATAGGATGAATCGCAGTGAGTAAATAGTGCTTGAGGTGCTCTACACCTCGAGGGCGGCTTATTGGCTTATTCAATCTCTACCTTCATTTGTTATAGATTAAATTGAACATGAAATGAACGTAATAATTTATTAAGGGCTGAAGCTATTTTCATTCTTGACTGTTTATATTCGATTTGTTATCAGTATGTAGATACATGGAAATTGAAATTTTCTAAATTTAAGAGTTTTTTCTGAAAAAATATGTAGTTTTTACATGTTCGCCTTAATTTTTAACAATATTTAATAACACCTGATCGCTATATAGATACTTAATGCATATTCAATTTACTAGTAACTTTAGTAGTACAGTCGTTTAGTAGTAGTTTTAATAGTATATTATGAGTATGAAAATCTTCTAAATTCAATATATTATGTGCTCCTTACGTCCTTTTGTATATTTTAAGGACGCAGTTCACGGACAAGTTGACGCTAATTGTCATTAACGACTTCATTGTCTATTGAATGTGCCTTTCAAGAAAGGGCTCACACTCAGAACCTACAGCGAAATAAGCACAATTTTCAGTTCGAGAAAGTAACATTTTTCAAAGAGTAATTATCATTTTCTTAAAGTAGGCATAAAACGATTTCAAGTCTCTAAGTTACGGTATTAAGATTGTTTAATTGTTAAGCAGATTCTAGAAAGAATAATTAATACAAAGAACGTAATGAACATCATTATCGTTAACCTGTATCTATTTCTGTATTTACATGTTGTACTAGTAAAGTTTATAAATAAATAAAATAAAAATAAAATTAAATAAAAAGATAAATTCTCACCCACTATCCAGGGCGAAACGTACGAGTAAACGTAACAGATGAAACCTGCGAGTGTTTTCCACTCACATCCTACTCCTTCGAGAATCACAGGTGTGATATTACGTTGGTTATATCTAATAATATTTGACAAAGTTTAATGTAAGGTTTTGCAGGCGTGTGCTACTTTTGTTTTGCTATAAACTGCAAATGAAAAACAAAATAAAAATATCCATAAATGTGTCATAAAAAACACATCAAGTGAACGCGCAAAATAAAATATTACTATACGTTAAACTTCTCTCATAAGGTTCAATTGAAAACTCCCGAACAAAACGAACGTTTAATGTTACCAAACATGCATTATATTATCTGTGACAATGTACCGCACGTGAATAGACGGAGGAATATGCGTGTCGTTTGAAATGCATAAGTACAGAACGGATTCAAATTTTCGGATTTAATGATCGTTCACATTAAGCGGAGTTAATGTGTTGAAAAATTTGACTAGGTAGATATTATGGCACAATAGCGTACAGGGGGTGTGGTAGAAACGGCACCAATTCGCCATGCTCTGTACAGAGACGTCCGTGACATTACCACAAAGAGTAGACGACTTGGCGTTAGATAAAAGATAAAAGATGAACCATGGGACCACCTTGGCAGCGGCGGTCGTTTGTTTCAGTAACTTTCACTGTATCGCTCAACGTGAATGAGTGTTCGAATGAATGACCGGATGAGCGGTCGAGTTGACGAGCTGTTTTTTTTTGACATGATCCACGTATGAACTTAGATTCTCATTCTATTGTTTGGCCAGTGATATCTTTAATTAATGTTCATTGTGCTAAATGATAAGATTAGTTATGATAAGTGTGTAAGTATTTAATAGTTAAGTAAAAAAGTAAGGCAGTATAAATGATAAGATTATGTATTCATCGATTAATAAAATTATCAAATAAATAATACAAGTATAGTTTATTACAAGTTGTTCTTTTTAAATGGAGATTAAGAAACAAAATACGGGAATAAGAACGATCAAAAAATAAAACATACGCAAGAATTAATGATTCCTGAAATATTTTCTTATAAAATAAAATAGAATGAAAGAAAGTGTTATCTGCATGAACATAACAATAACCACGAATATGTATGGACAACTTATATGTAACAATGAGGTAGCCATTCGATAGGATTTGTCTACTACTCACTCAAGTCCGCTTCAAACAAAAAACCATTAGTGTAAATCAACAGAACCATCCTGCCATCATGTTTACGCAGACCCGCTGACGGTGGACCCGACCGCGACACTGGTAAACGGGCACGGCGGATATGCAAATGTGGAGTTGATGTAAAATTTATAGTAGCGCGTGAAGCCGACACAATGGCCGCCGCGGTCGGCCGATGCGGGCGCCGTTCCCGCGCTTTATTGCCGCCAATTATTGTTTATGGCCGTTATTACACATTCGTATTTAGTAAACATTGTCTCTCATTTCGCCTGACGGTAACGCAACACAAATCAATTGAACGCACCCTAAGTATAGTGTCGGTGGAGACGAAATAGTAGGAGACGTGGAAAAATGAGCTTTGCACGTGTACAAAGCTATGTGTTAGTATCTAAATATAGGTATACAGCGTTATAATGACAGGGCCTATAATATCAAGCCAGAGAACATCTTAAGATAATGGAGTAATTCATTCGGTAATGTTGCTTAATAAATTTGCACATGCCGTTCATTGCACAGTTATCGTAAAACGGTCCTTATAATCCGCAAAAGAGGTAGGCAAAGAAGCTCGAAATAGATTCGAGGTCGTCGTCATTATGAGTAGCCTGGTTACGTCGACTGTTAGACATAGGCTTCACTCGGGGGCTCTTAGTATTTGGTCACCACGCCATGCATGCGGGTCGGGATTTGCTGGCCACAGTTTGTGGCACTATCATCACCGCCGCTCGTAATCAGCCAGGGCATGCCCCGGTCTGGTTTATTCGGTTCCTACAACACCATGGCCTTGGCGTCGGCGTTAGCATCCTTCGTCCGCTCCGACAAGGATAGTCGTAGCTCGGCCGAGTGGCAAATCGCTTACACTATCAGCTTTGATAAGAGAATATTTAAAGCTATGTATAAAAGTAATTATACTTGGGTGAGTAAGCACGGAGTTTCAAGCGCACGTTAAAGCAAGCACAGTTGAATGACAGCGCTGCGAAAATTCATTATTGCACAAGGGGCCTTCGATACGGCGCATTGTCTTATGGTCGCGACCGAGCGTTGCCGCGCCGGTCGCTTAGAGATCTTGGGTTTCGACATTAAATGTAATCTATATGTACGAGTACAATGCACAGTTATAAGATAAGGGATTGGTCGAAATGAATTCGTTGACACACTGAATCGTTAAAATTAAGCGCTGCTGTGTTCCGGTTTGAAGGGTGCGGTAAGGGAGATATACTTTTTCGAGGCATTCCAGCTTAGTCCTCAGGGGTAGAGGCGCATCTGTGGTCGACTTATCTAGGGTTGATCACAGATGTCCATGGGCGGCAGTAGCCACTTTCTTATAAAAAAAATATGGTAATTGCAGCGATTCTAGGGGCAACTCATAAATAGAGAAAAGTTTTTGTAATTTAAAATGTCCAGTAGTATTAAGAGTATGAATTAGTTCCGAGACAGACAGAGGAGTGCAGTATACTCCACGCCTTTCTCCAGTATCGTTTACGAAGCTCTGTACATGGAATAAAGGGTGAGACTAATGCCATACACCGGGCAGAAATCCAGATTCCGTGCCACTATTATTATTTTCTATGGTTCGATAGTCACCGATCCGGAGAATTTTTTTTATTATAAAACAAATAGATAAAATTGGACTGTCCAGTTGATCGCGTTGGTTGTAAGTGCGAGTGCTTATCAAAATCTCCTGGGTTCACATACCAGATCGGGCACAATTGGATTTTTATAATCTAGACTTTGTTTGCCTCGAACTCTGCGCAGGTATTCGGTGTATACAAGTAGTCTCACCACTTATTCCATATTGTTAGGTAAATGTAACTGATGAAAAGTGAGAGTACACTACTCTCCTCTGCCTACCTCTTTCTAGATTAGAGGCGTGGCTTTACGTCTGATGTTACGATAAATAACCTTTACAATTGGCTAAAATTAATGCGTGCACTTAATAAAATGTTTTAAGCAATCACTCAACCGCGTCGACTCGAGACAATATGGCTTCGGTCATTCCTTATGATTAAAAAGACCAAAACTTAGGGAGAATTAGGCTTGTAATTATGGCGTCGGTCTGCCGCCGAGCCGCCAAACGGTCTGCCAGCAATCAATTAAAACAATATTTGAAATAGTGCTTTCGAAAAAATTAAAAGGAAGTATTCAGCCTATAAACATTTCGTGTTATGTCCGAAGGGTTATGTGTAGACTCTTCACTCGTGTAGCGCTGTTTCGCTCCGCCTGCGCCGATGCGTCTACACGATCCTCATCTTGACAGAGGATATTATAGTCCGAGAGGCAGTACAAAGCACTTAAATGACGTCACATTGTAATTTTTCTGAACTTTGTATAGTTATAATTTTTTTTAAGTTCTTAAAATATCGAACAAAAAACTCAACAGTCAATACTAAAATCTTATCAATGCCAATGAAATGCCAATCTCGTCCGAAGTGGCAAATAAGGAATGACAAACAATAAAATATTATCTAATATTTAAATTATTCAACACTATATATTTAAACACAAAATCTACTAAGGACGTTGCGTAAAATAAACTATTCGGAAAATCAACACGACGGCAGCGCCCGGACTACGGAGGAGGATACATGCTCAAATGAATTACGAGCGGCGAGTTACCGCCAAAGCCTTGTTTGAGAGAGCCAAAAGTAATTAACCGCGGCTCGGTTAAGAGGATGACTGAATATCTCTTGCGCCGCGTCGTAAACAATTTAAAGAGACCTATTTTGTATGTAAGTACACTCGCATCAGCGCAACAATACCGACGTATAGTCTCCATGTCGCGCGAACCGTTTGTTTTCACGAGCGCTGAGGCCGTACAGAACTTGAGTATTTATTTTACAACGTACAATGTATCACTTTGTCGTCAAACTGTCTGTATTTTCGCAGAGTGAAGACGGCGCTATTAAAGTAAATATATGATATTATAACACGATTATAAATATAATGATTATGGTCCAAGAGAATATTGTTAATGATACTTGCAGACATGCAAACAAAATACTTCGTTTAGATCACAAACGTCTTATATTAAATGCTCGTATGCTCTCGGCCCTTGCACCACACGCGAACGGAATCACTCGAGCCGCTAATCGAGACGGTCGGCCGATGTTATCTCAAACCGTACGTTAATAGTAATAACGCCTCCGCGCCACCCGGCCCGCCCCCTCCCTCGCCGCTTCACCCCTTCACGATCCATCACACACGGCCGCTTAATTTGGGCTCTTGATCTACTTTAAGGTGTCAAGTAGCCGTGCGAAGTCCTATTCTCACAGTCTCAAAGCGGTTCTTAGTTGTTGTAGTTTTTCTGTAGTAAAGAGAATCGGAAATAAGTTGCCAGCAGTTCCGAGTGGCCGCTGACGTCCTGCAGCTGACCTGATCTCTAATAAGACGGTAGGAGCCACACTGGTAATGTTAATTAGTCGAGTAAGTATGAATTTCATTAGGCTATTCGTTCGTAAACGCACTTCTATTAAAAACAAAGATTGTCAAAAACTCGAATAATATTCGAATAAAATAAAAACATCTACACCTATCATCGGAAAATACTGATTTGGGATCACTCCTAAACAACAAAAAGAGAAGAACAGTAATTACGCGGGAATTATTAAATTATTAACAATGTGACCATTCTTGTCGAGGTGTCGCCACAGAAAGCCCTGTTGCCGAGCAACTGTTAAGCAACATTTGACAATCGAACGGTTCCGCTGCATTTGCGCGTAAGCTAACTGTATCGAATTTAATTTAGTAAGCGCGTTTAATACAAAAATCGACCTGCATTAGCCGGAAGCAATACTTTAGTGATACACAAAAGAATCCATTTGCTTTGAATATAATAGCCATTGTTCTGGCAGCTCCAAATATAATCACGGGATGTTACCTTGATTTATTGTATTGGCGCATTCTTTTTCTTCACTATTTTCATAATTGTTCGTAATGATTTATTACATGCAACGGAAAGCTCCAATTATTTCGAAAAGTTGCTACTTTTATATGAGCGACATTGTTTCTTCTATGAAGTTTTATATCTAAGTCTGTTTCCATGTGTGTCTATTGACTGCTTCGTTGGTTGTGTTAGTTGCAAGCGTGGTAGCGATCGGTAGGTCCTAGGTTCGAATCGCAGTCGGACACAATTGGATTTTTCTAATGTAGATTTTCTAATAGTAACTCGGTGTCTGGATTTGTGCCACCACCAACTTGTGAGTTGTGAGTACTTCTTCTTCGGGGATTACAAACGTTGAAATATCCATGCGTCTAACCAATTTTTGCTCAACTTATTGAACGTGTGCGTAAACTTTTAAAATCAATTTTAAATGTCAAAAATCTATACCTATGAATCCATTACATTTTATGACATTCAATATAAAATATTTAGTTGGCGTAACATGTATAATAAGCACTTGCACTGCAGTTATCATAAATTAAGATGTAATTGAGAAATTCCCAAGGCAACGAGCCCCTCAAAACACGCACCCACAAACAGCTCACGCAAGAAGCGCAAATCATAACACGGCGGCAATTTTTCTTTCGCCGGAGTTTTTCCTTTGGAATGTTTTAAAATTCAATTGATGGCATTTCCCTGGCGTTCGCTTCATTGTTGGGGTTGAAAAGGAAAATGGATAGACGCTGTTATTGCTTATTATTCATTGTTCTCGGAGGGGCGGATTGAGAGCTTTTCCCGCCTGCCGTGAATCGGCTCATTTTTTAAATAACAAAACAAGTGGCTCCATTCAAAAATAACATTGGAACAGTCTTTCGAGATGAATGGCAATTTAAAATCGCGTGCCACGATTATTTAATATTCGTATCACGTGATTAATCCAGTTATTCCAATTTTAAATTTATGTTTTAATACAAACGCCTTAATGTATTTTATGAGGAACAAATTTATTATTTGTGTCGTGGCCGTATTCTGCGCTTCTCTGCTCACCTCTTCAGGGACTGGAATGTAATGTTATGTTTAATTTATTATTTACCATAAGCATTTATTTTGGTTTAACATAAGTCGTAAATATAGTTGTGATGTTACGTTATTTTGTAATAACCGCCTTCATCATCATCATCATCATCAGCTTATCTTAGTCCACTGCTGGACATAGGAATAATAATTAATAACCGCCTTATGGAATGATATTACCTAAGTATAGACGATATATCTATAAATTAAATAAATTTATTAATATTACATTGTTGCAAGTAATAAGAGCAATCAACACCCATTTATTGCGAGCAGTTGATTTGTACCTATTCGTCCCACTGGCTATTCATATTTACAGCGAATATAATCTTCTTGTAAACTTATAAGTGTAATGCGGTAAATATCACCATGCGCGTATCAATAAGATTATAACCTATGTAGAAGCTTTTCATAAATTTCATCAGGTAGGTACTACAATTGTCCATAGTAAACGCAATGCAGGTCAGGTCATTCCCAAAATGATTTTCAAAATATATTTGTATTTTTACGGAATACAATATCGCAATTTGAAATGTTGTTTTCAAACATTCATAAAAGACTTCCTATACTTATTATTTACTAAAAAACTTTCAACGACTGCCTTGTTGGTCCTGTTGGTGCGACTGCCGAACGGAACTTCACACCTGTAACCCCGAAGAGGTAGGCAGAGGAATGCAGAACACTACCACTTTTCACCAATTACGTTTACGTCCCACTATGTAATAGGTGGTGAGCCTATTGCCATGCATCGGGCACATATCCAGACTCCGAACCACTACTAGAAACTCTGAATTAGAAAATTTGTAACCATTGCGACCAACGAGGCAGTCACGCGACCAACGATATACATTTATATTACTGTAAAAGTGAGCTATCAATTAATTATTTTGATTGGCTTTAGTTTAAGTACATACAATAGAAGCTAGGAATCGGCCTAAATAAGTTTTAAAGACACAGTGTATTAATAGAAACAAAGACATCTCTACTGCTCAGATAAGGGAGGGTGTGTTCTTAATTGTTATGTAAGACTACTTTTAGGGTAATGCAAAAAGTCTCAATGGATACTATACTATAAAAGAGAAGCAGTATTACTTAAAGTAATGTGGGCCTTAAAATATATTTATATTCATATAATTTTCTAGTTCCGGTATATGTATGCTTATAATATGACTGATTAATTTTTAAAACTATATATATTTGCGATACTTATTAAGCACTCCAAAGGTTGTTTCACATAAAAGGAGAGGTAGATATGCTCAATCACATCAAAAGGTTTAATGAAGCCAGCCATATTTTAATCCAAACATTCAATTCAAATCAAAAGTGAATCGATCGGCCACGGTTAGATTCAAACGCGGCGTCGCAACAAAAAACTAATTGACAACAATCAACACTGTTGTAACAAAAAACAATATTTTCTATCATTGTCATTAATAATGGTTAAGAAAAAAAGTCATTCACACCTTTGGTGAGCGCTAACATGACAAATGCGGCGGGCGGCGGCGCGGCACAAAGGCGGTCGGGCGCGGGCGGGTGCGGGCAGGCGCGGACGCCGCGGGGCGCTCGCCTCGCCTAAATATTAATTAACTACAACACAACAACACCTTTTAGGAGATTATCGCACTCCGTACGCGGCAATACCACTATCTCAGATCGAGATACCGCACTCCGAGGCGGACTATTCGATTACTCGAGCCAACCCGCGGCCGGACACGCGGCTGAAGAGTTCAATTGTTAGAATTTGTAGTCGAGGCTAGTTTTATATTATAATCGAATTATATCGTAAGGAATTAAATATATTTCACTGTATTTATCGAATTATATTAATCGAATCATTACAAGAAAATCGAAGCCACCACTAGTAAATCTTAATATTAGCAGCTTATAAGTAGGAACTATATCTTAAAAAGTATATAAACAATATGCTTAATGGGAAATTTTAATATGGGTTCTGTTTAAATGTCATAGCATAGCCCTGGGGTTATACTGATGTGTTTTAGGGTGGACCACATCAACAAATTTGTACATATAATGAATCAATATTTTTAATGTCCCTAGGGAAACATGAGCAAATTGTTATCCCGGATTAATTGTATCGTAATAAATATATATTACAATTTGTTTATTAATTTAGTTTTAATTGTGTATCTGCACATTGATGTTAATTGAGTGAGGGGTGACTCGGTCATGTAAAAATAACAGCGTATGAAAGTGACAGAACACTGCTAGATGCGAGTGTTGAGAGACTCCCAGTGATTAAATAGGTCAAACATTAATGGAGTCATAAGCTTCCTTAACCGGCGCGTGTGTATGAGACGGTGATACATGTTGAAGAAGTCAGTTTCGTGAGGTACCGATGCTTATCACTTGAGATATAATTTGCCGTGAGGCATAGATGCTTAAATAATGTTAAGTTTAGTAGAAATAGCTGTAAAGAAATGAGCTGAATGAAATTCTGCAAAGAAGTGAGCTGGTGACCTTGAGGGGCCCGTTGAGAAAAGGTACTCCCCTAATCCGTTGTACATATAGCATAACTAATTAAAAGTGGAACTACTCCTCTGTCAACCCTTTGGCGGATATAAAAGCGCGATATTATACTATATTACCACTAAAGAAGGATCTTCAGAGAAGAGAATTAAGTATGTGAGGGACACAATATTTTTTAACATCGACGGTCACGTGTGTCCGCTAAGCAAACAGCGGTGTCACCTACACACATGATTTACATGTCCAAGTGTGACAAACTTCGGCCGCTCATTGTACGCAGTGAGATCAACGCCGGCGGCTGCCCGGGGCAGCTCCTCGTAACTATCCAATAAATAAGCTCCAACAACAAATATTGTAATAACCGACCTCACGACAAATCCATGAGAATGATATGACCAGTGGAACACCGCGTCGAAGAAAACTGCGTCGCATGCCTGAACGCGTTAGGAACGAAATCGCTCGACGGGAATGGAAAATCGGACAAAGGTCTCTTTAAATCCCGACGCAGTGATATATATTTATTTAAGGCAACGCAATCTCAATTGTACGCGGTGCGCACAAGATTGTTTTTTCATTGAAATTTAGATTGAACGTAAAATTTTATGTGAACATTAAAGTTAAGTGGGAAATCCGAAAAGGAGTGTTTAAGCGCTGGCGAGCAGATGGCGGCGGCGCGGCGTCGATACAAACTCAATTATTTACACTCAATAAAAAGGACATTATACCTGTGTTAGAAAATAACCCGCTAAGACCTTGATGAACATTTAAAACCTGACATATGTTCACGAGATAGCAGCGTAATTGATATCAGTTGCTTCCAAGAACATTAAATGTTTTTTTTTTTATTTTGTAGAAAAAGCAAATGTATGTACATACTATGCAGTCGTAACGTTAAATGTTTTTTTTATAGAAACAGATATAGAGACAAACAGAGTAGCGTAGCGTACCTACTGCTATCAGACATCTGTTACTACCTGCAGACATCCAAATCGTAAGTCGTTTAAGTCTGAAATGAAATTCAAAGCATTGTTTATCGTTGAAAACTTGTGTTCATAGCAATTGTTATATTTAGCTTTGACACTTTCAATCCGGAACAAAACAGTACAAATGCCTTATAACCTACAGCCGTCTATGAACATGTAAGTATCGTTATTTTTCGAATGTATTTATTATATTTATAGAACATTGTTCAGTCGAATAGATTGTTTTCATAAAAAATATTATTAATATATAACAATTTCCAGCCCCTAATGGGTTAGGAAGAGAACGTTAGATGTTATATATTTAAAAGGCTTCTGTATTCTTCAATGTTTTCATAGTCGAACGCGGATTCCGGAGACAAATTGATTTTTTCTACTTAACATGAAAAAAAATAATAATAAAACTACATTCTTTAAACTTTTTGTTATCAAAACGTAACTGGTGAAACGCGAAAGCGTACTACACTCATCTGCTTATCTCTTCTTAACAATATAAATCCGTTTAAACTGTTTTAACACAAAAACAAATACGCAAACCTGCACTTACGCAGTGCGTCAATCCTGATTTCGTTTTATGAACGCTCAGTTACATGCTCCCATCGGTCGCGGCCCGCCCAGGTGCAGGTGTAAGCGTATTGCCGACGAGCTACGCAAACTGCCCACCGTCGCTTCTTTACTGAGTGTATTCAATTAGCAAACGACATTGAGAATATTTGTACTTCAGATAGTACAGAGTGTACTTCAGATAAGCTTTTGATTTCAGTAGTTATTTTTAACATACCTATCATTAAGCTCTGGGGAAGAAAAAACGGAGACAAAAGATTAGGACCCAGGACCGCAAGATACTTTGATCCCAAGAACACTAAGCTATGCCTGCTTTAACATTTACTATTGAAATTAGTATGTCTGTGAAAACAAATGATTCGTAGGCCGCGCGCTAAGCTACCGTCTGCGATCCTCAACCTGCGTGCCTAGTGTACGGATCATGGGCATAGTCGCTCAGGGGAAGTCTATGTCCAGTAATGGGCTGCGATAGATTGTTGACGATGGCGATGAGGACAAATATCAAATCAGTATCACTGGACTTTAGATTATATACTGTAGACATGCATACAAATTAATATCAAAATAGCGGCGTTTTGGCTTTAGGTGTATTTATTAAGCAGACACGGTAATACGGCAAAATTATGATTTTGATCTCGAAGTTTGATCTCGAAGAAGTCACCTCTCCCTATGATACCATTCGCGATATATCCTGTGGCAAACAGTCGATGCTATTTCACGCGGTCTTAGAGTTGCGGTAATACAGAAAGCGATTCCCCATCAGCTACCATAGAAGAAATCCGCACATAAGCGAGCATTAATTATTCAGCCACTCCAACACGGAGACATTATCGATTGTGGATTCGTCGAAGCTCCGCGTACCCGGCATTTTTAATCCGCCGTGGCCAATCGGACTACTTTTATGGCGTTCTTGATTCAGTCACGGCAAATACGAGTAACGAGTGGGGTGATAAAAAAAAAAACACAAAAACACAGGTAGACGCAAATATTTGTGAACAATTTGTAGGAATTCACACTTAATAACAAGGTGGGCGCGTTCAGGTGTGTTGCCATATGCTGTGCACCGGCGGCGCGATCAAAGCGATCGTTGGGTGTATACACGAGCGAGGTGCCATGGTTGCCTGTGTGATCCCGTAGGCCGACCGATCTCAACGAGAAGAAACCCTCCTCGGTAAACGGCGGTTCTTTGGAGAAATGTGATTATCTAGTAACATGATATTTCTGTGCGTCACGGTCGTGTATAAATTTAGTTAGCCGTGAAGGTAAGTATATGCACATATATACCTATCCATATATTTTATTATTGCCAATAGTGTCAATCGGAAGGGCCCGGGCCGAACAAAATTCGGGTCGGGGTACAAAATTTTATAATTTTTACTTTCTAGTAGTACTTCGGAGTCTGTATATATGCCTGATGCATGGCAATAGGCTGACCATCTATTCCATAGTGGGACGTAACACATAACCAGTGAAACGTTGGAGTGTTCTGCATTTCTCTCTCTGCCTACCTCTTCGGAGATTACAGGCGTGATGTTATGTCAAAAGTCGAAAATCATTTATTTATATAGGATTTGCGATCACATATAAACATCATTACCGACAAGTTTACGTTACATCAATACTGCATGTAGTTTCATTATAGCAATTGATGTGTCATTTCTTTGATCACATTCAACTGTAGCTATTTTAATAATACGTAAAACGTTTATTAAAATTCGCTTCATTGTTACAGTAATTACTGTGTAGATACACCAGTGAAATGGCCTTGGTACAATAACACAATTCAAGTACAAAAACAATGGTTTTTCTTCAACAAAAAAAAACGTAACTTGACGCCTGCAATCCCCGAAGGGGTAGGCAGAGGAATGCAGAACATTCCCACGATTCACCAGTTACGTTTACGTCCCAC